>AUWJ02011541.1:0-18528 GCA_000468175.2 Phytophthora cryptogea
AAATTAATCATGTGAAGACCGAAAAAGTTGAGGTTGTTGTTGTGAGGGCGTTGACAACAACTTGTTTTCATTGGCGTTGTGAGCGAGTCTCTTCATGCCGGCGCTGCAACGAGCTAGTGGTGCGCTGTATTTTGCCCTCTGCATGTTCGCCGTGGGTTCTCTAGACCAACGGAATCGGTGGAACTATCAAATGCTGCGAAGTGGAGGCAAACGTAAAGACAGCGCCACGCCACTTCGTCATGGTTGTGTGTCCTCCTCACATGTGCTATATACAATCGTAAACGGAGACAGGTAAGCGAATTAAAAGAGAAACTGGCCCCCAATCGCAACAATCTCGTGATCAACGGCGGAAATTGACCGCCGCACATGGACGACTCTCGTCACATGTTAACGCAGCTATTCCTCCATGCAACGTCTAGGGTTAAAACTTATGCGCCAATCGAGCCGAGTTGATTCAGGAACGCCTCCGGGTTCAGCAGCTCTGTGCAACCGTACCAGATCGATCGGGGTGGCTGCTGCCCCTTGGCGTACGCTAGCAGATTCTGATACTCGTTGTAGTTGCCACCCCCGATCATAAATACCATTACCTCACGGAAAGGAGATCGCTGTCGGGGCACGTCACCGTTGGCTTTAATCTAAGCATCAAACGAGTAAACAACGTTAGCACAGCATTGGTTTTCCAAACTCACGAGCGACCCAAGAATCCTACCTTCGGGTCCAGATACAGAAAACTTTCATCCTCTGTGTTGGGCTTCATTTCGCAAATGGCGTCCGTGACTCGAGTGACGTGCAGCTTCTTGTTCTCGGGCAAAAAGTTCTTGAAGCTTGCAGCAGCTTGAACAAGGAAGCCTTGGGCAAGACCCTTGAACTTGCTCATATTAACGCCACCATCAGGTCCCGCACCATTGTCGGATTGCAGAGCAGCCCCAACACTGGCGCGTCGCTGAAAAGCTGAGTGCTTTCGCAAGAACTTCCATGCCTGGAGATATGCTTCTGGCTGCTCGGATGCAGCGGCGCATTGCTGATAGCCATTTTCAAACTCAGCCATCTCCGGACCGCTTGCACCACTCGACAGGAAGTAAATCATTAATAAACGCATTTTATCCGCCAGCGTGCCCATTTCCGTGCTTGACAGTAGTTGCAGTACCTCAGCCTTGTCAACATGCGAGCCGTCGATAAGTTTCTGCTCCAGCATCGAGTACGACGGGATGTGACGCTTTGTGACGCCCTCGAATGCGGCGTGAAAAATGTTCGTGTGTACTTCCAGCATTTTCTTCTTCTCCACAAGAGCCGGCAATGTGTCGACAGCCGCCACAAGGTCCTTTGTGCCATTAATGAGGGTGTCATTGCCACCCGTCTGTGCTCGGATCTGTTCTTCTTTTCGTGTGACTTGCTTCATTTCCTCTTCGTTTGCGTCGATTGCGTCAGGGAATAAACTGCCAGCATGCGTCTCGAAGAACTTGTCACTCGTCACGTCAAGGTCATAAGTGCGCTCCATCGATCTACCATCACCCCCACCGTCCTCCCCGCCAGAGGCCTTCACCGTTACCTTGACACGGTTCATCTGGATAGAGAGAACGTCGTCGACAAGCGCCTGATAAGTTGATGGGTGGTACAAACTCGAGGCGATATCTTCATTGCGGTCCATGATGATCAGCACAGGACGCTACAGTGGCAGGTAAACATGAGAGCCATATTCATAACCTTCACTGATTAGACAACATAATTACCTGGAAGTTGGAAGAGTTCTCGGAGAAAACGCCATTCCTCGCACTCTACAAGCAACACAAAAACAACAATAAGAAGCGAAGTGCACTGTCCCACAACTACTCGCTCCGTACCAGGTGCTCTCGGATCGTCGAGCTAAGCTGCTCGGCAACCATCCTCGACGGTCCATCATTATTCGGGCATCGAATCACAGGCACACTGCCGGCAGTAGCAAGCACGGAGAACAGTCCCTTGACAATTGCACCCATGGACTGTTCAATCTGCACGTCGGCCACATTCGGGTCGTTGTATGCACGGTAGCTCTCGGGGAGATTCAGCGAGAAGAGACTCGGCTCCAGCGACACGAAGTTCGTGTACTGGTCGTACACCTTGGCGATCTGCACGGAAAACACCACCACCAATAAAAATCTCCACCTCTTCATCAAATGCAACCCCAAACAACACGTACCATGCTCGTACAACCAGCTTCCACTGACGCACGAGCCAAGTACTCGAGTGACTCGCGACTCAGCGGATAGGCGAAGTTGAGGTGTACAGAGCTATAGAGTTCCTTGGCGCAGTCCGAGACGATCCGCTCCAAGTTGTCGCGCGTGGGCTCCACAAAGTAAATGGCCGGCACGTCCGGAATCGCGTCCCGTTCCGTGTCCAGCAGCATGTGTAGCGTCACGCCCTTTTTGCGGAGCTCGTGCAGCTTGAGAATGGGCGAGATGATGTCTCTGCAGAACCTGTCGTAGACCAGGACCTTCCATTGGTCGCCCCAGCGGTCACTATTTCATCACCAAGTCAGTCTACGAGCGATTTTTATATTGGTTGATGTATTTGAAGCAGCAACCGACGTACACGGAGTCCTGCGTAGCATCCGCGAAGCCCACGGCGCTCTCCGAGTTAAAGTCCAACATACGTAACAGGTTTTCTATAGTAAAGAGTAGAGAAGTCAGGGGTGCATTAGATGCAGGGGAGGACGAGCAGCAGAGCGAGGAGAGGGTCACGCACCCCGCTGCTTCTCCTGAAGCGACTGCGACGCTGCCGGGCTCATCATCTTGGGCTGCAGGTCCAGACACGTATGTTGGGCAAGATTGCGCGGTGTAGAAATGGTGTGTATGTGGGGTTTCTGTAAGTACGATTTGTTATTGAAGTTTTCATGTTCTAGGAATGTACAGAAGTTGCATTTGAGGTTTGAGAATACAGTTACCATAACGTTAAAGTGTTTGAGGTGCGTACGCAGCCGAGCGATGGCGACGCACGCAGTTCCCTAGGCAGAGCGCAATTATATTCTGGCGCCCTTGGAATCCCGAGCTCGAGGTCAAAATCCAATCTCCCGCACGTGGATGACCAACCTCTTCATAGGTCGAGATCGGAAGGTTTACGTGCAAAGCGACATGGCAGAGCTCAGTCGTACGGTCTCCTCGACGGCAGAGACCTTCTTGAGCGTCGCCTCCAGCATCTCCGCGACCTTGGAGTACATGGCGCTGTCCTGCTCCGCAGCAGAATTGCTGCCCGTGCTGCACTTGCTTGCAGCGGTGGTATCTGCGACGCTCTTGAACCGCAGCTTACACGTGCCCTTGGAGTGCTTCAAGAACCGCATGATCGAAGCGAACGACGTGTTCACCACGGACGCGCCGTTGATGTTCATGAGCACATCGCCGATGGCGAGTGACTCTACGCCCAGGACGTCACTTCGAGACGAGAAGCCCTTTATCCGGGCCCCCCTCTCTTTGAGCGTCGGTTCCAGCACGATGCCGAAGCGATCACTTGGGTTCCAGAGCACCGACGTGAGTCCTTCACCGCCGTGATGGCCGCTGGAGGAGAACGCGCTCGAGAACGAGCTGCGGTACGTCGAACTCAAAGACGACGTGCTGTTGACGCGGATGTCTACACTCAGTTGGTGTAGTTGTGAAAGTAGGTCCTTGAGTTGCAAGGAGATAGTGTTCGAGTCCACGGGGTCCACAATGGAAGAGGGCATGGAGGAGAGTTTCCTGTTTCCGTACCCAGACGATGTCTGACGGGACGACCGCATGGAGCGCGCCTGCAGGAGTGGAATGGTGCTGTCTTCATCCTCCACCTCGCTCTGACTGTTGTCAGCGCTGCTCACACTGGTGAGATCGTCCATGGACGTCGAGCGCTCGTGCAACTTGGACACGGCACGTGCGCCGGCCTTGCGGAGAAGGTCGATGGAGAAGCTCGGCAGGTTGTTGGCAATGGCCAAGTCCACGGGGTAGCGTCCGTTGCCGTCTTTGACCAGCGTTGCTTGAGGGTACGCGTCTAGCAGCGTGCTGATGAGCAATCCCGGGGCCTTCGCCTTGACGGCCACGTGCAGCGGCAACATCCCTGAGAGGTTCTCGAGCCCACAAGCTTGTGGGAAGGCCTGGACGAGCGTCGAGATGACGCCCAACCCCACCGTCGGCTCCGTGCACGCCCAATGCAGCGGCAACATGCCGAAGTCGTCCTGGGCTTGAGCCAGGGTTGGATTCACGTCTACGAGGTGCAGCGCCTCGTCCCAGTCGCCCTGCTCTGCGAGCTGCAGCACGCGCTTCCTGCTCTCGTCCATGGCGTCTGGAGTCTCTTTAGCGTGGGACACTGAGCCTTGCGCCTTCCAGCGAGGATCGAATTCTGAGCCGACAGCGCTGAACCTCCTGAAAAAGTGGACTCACTTGGCTTTTGTATGCAAGGGCGGAAATCCCACTCTGCTATATAAGCCAGCAAACGTGGTCGCCGCAATCATGACCGGGATTCTCGGCCCGCTCTCGACTCCTTTTGGAGCTTTTTCGCAAGGGTTTCTTCGTAACGTATGGACGCCAAGCGTTCAGGAGCAGCGCCTTAAGAAACAGTGCTCGCTTAGCCTACGCTTTGGTTGCTTTCGGATCTGTCTGAGTCAGATGACAAGCATGATCTGCGACAGATACGAGCGAGCATCGAAAGCGGTGCCATGACGCGGGCTGGCTCAGATCTGGCATCAGCGAGTACTATTTGCCGCGTGGGGGCTGCATCGCCACAGCAAGATGCGGCCACCACTACAGCGGCAACTAGGAGCCTACAGCATTTGAATTCAAATTCTGATCGAAGTTCAGCTGCCTGCAAAGACCTGCTCGAAGTTCAGGGTTTTCGTTGAAGTTGACTATTTACGTGTGACAACTTTTTACAATACGTAATTACGAATCAGATCGACGAATCACCGACGAGCATTAGCAGCCAGTCGTTCACACTGGGACTTGCTGCTTCAGCTTCCCATTCTCCAATTCCGCTTTTAGAGTAAGAGGCGCTTCCTGCCCTGCTGCTTGTTTTTGCATGTTGCCCCTGCACACGTTGAGCAAATGATATTTTTTTCAATCAGCTACTCCGAGAGAGGTTTAGTCGCCTCACCAAAAGGCATGTTGGACAATGGTTTATGATGCTCACAACCAATTCGTAGTTTGTACACTGCTGGGTCCCACAAAGCGACCACATACGCTGTACATGTAGTAAAAGGCGCTTGGACGCCTAGCGCGTTCACCCACCAATTCGTCTGTTGGGATCCACAGGTATGCGAGGCACCGCTACTAGCTGCGTTAGCTGTCTGCCCTCAGCTGCCCTCTTGGCAGACACAAATCAGTGCCTGCTGCCAGCCTGGCAAGCACTCACTTCGTTCACGCACCGCCACCAAGCCATTGTAAACAATGGATCAGCTAAAGACCAAAGCACTGGCATCTGGAGGGTGAGTGTGTCGAGCGGATTTGCGCGCTAACGCCGCGCGATTACGATCCGTGCTGCCATTGCCGGCGATGACCAGCCTTGCCGGAAGACCTTTTCGCCGCCACCGATGACCATCAAGACGACGAGCCTTCTCTTTAAAGCAGCACGCGCTCTTCCTGCCCACACCGCCGCGCAACACCTCCATTTACGCGTCCATGACGGCGGGAAGGAATCCCCACTGGCGTACACGGCGATCCGGTTTCCGGCCAATCACGAGGCAAATTTAAAAATTTTGGCAATTTTTTAGCATCCCTATTCATCGCGTTTTCGGTGGTCGACACATAGACTGGCCAATCGCAGCGCGCGGAACGTTCGGTCGCCGCAGTGGCTACCCTCGCAGTTGAAGGGCTTCCTTCGGCCAAACGCCAAGACGCTGCGTAGGCGCAGGAACGATCGAAAGTCAGCATGAAGCGCGAGCGGTCCCCGAGCTTCCCCTCCCTCCCCTGCCTCAACGGCGGCCGCAGCGCGGACGTCTGCAGGCCGCAACAGGACTATGCGATGGTGCACAAGCGTCTACGCGGACGCCCCTCCTTCAGCAAGTCCGCCGTGACCAATGGAGCCATCTCGATCAGCAGCAGCCACAGCCGCAGCAACAGCATCAGCCGCGTCTGCCAACCGACGCCAATCACGCCGACGTCCACGAGCGCGTCGCCACCCGCGACGCTCATGCAATTCGCCGACTTTTTCGTGGACTCGGCGGCCGTGTCGCCGTCCGAGGCAGTGAGTCTCGCCGAGGAGATGGCTGCCGACTTTTACAGCGAGGTGTCCATCATGTACGACATGCTGTCGGACATCAAGACGCCCACCGCCGAGGGACGCGCCGTGGACGAGCTCATGCGCCGCTTGCACAGTCTGCTGAGCACCGCCAACGGACTCTCAGCGGGCGGCGACCTGTCGACGCAGATCGCCAACGCTCGCGGGCTCTACAACGGCCTCATCCGCGTGTTCATCTTCCTGTACCAACGGTACTATCGGGCTTTCGTGGTGCTCGAGGTGCACGAACTGCTGGCCGCGTCGTGGCAGCGCCTGCTGGCGTTTGTGATGGAGTACCGCATCCTGGATGAAGTGTTCGTCCGCAAGGTGTACGACCACGTCGTGCATATCGTCGCGTCCTCGTGATAAAGCAGCAGTCTCGGACCCCAAGTATAAAATAAAGCCCATGTTCCCATAGCCTACGCGTCTCGTCAATGCCCATTTTCGTCTGCAAGCACAAAATAGTGGGCGCTATTTCCGACCTGCCAAAAATCCAATACAAACTCCAAGAGAGAGAGAGAGCGTGGCGGCAAAAAAGACCACATGGCCCTTCTCCACGGCAACTTGACTTGACCATCACTTCGACATTCCGCACTCTGGGGCGATGGCGACCATCTGCGGCGCCTTCCGCGTGCTCTCGAGCGCCTGCACGTCCTCGGCCGAGTCCCCGCCGGCCTCGCTCAAGGCCGCGTCCTCGGTGTCATCGTCGCGCGAACTCGCGCTCTTCGCCAGCGTCCCCACGCGTGTCGCGCGCAACAGCCTCGCGGGCTACACGTCGCTGGACCAGTTCACGCGCGCCGTCGAGAAGATTTCGACGTTGCGCGTGCGGAAGGACGAGAGTGATGGTCATGTGGTCAGCTCCTCCTTGGACGCGCGCCTGGGCGTGCAGCTCGTGGCCTCGGCGCGCCGCGACTTCCGCGTGTGCGTCAACTTCGTGCTGCCCGGGAGCGACGCCGAGGCGCTGGGCATCCACCCGGCTGCGCTCGTGGTCGCAATAAACGGCAAGTCGATGCGCGGCGCGAGTCTGCCGCGCGTGCTGGCGGCCATTCGACGCGCGCTGCGCTCCGGGAACGACGCCAAGAGCGAAGTGACGACCATCCAAGTGCCGGAGCTGGGGGACGTCATCGAGATCGACCTCGAGCAGCGAGAGCACGAGATGAACGTGGACCGCAACCCGTTCGCGCTCACGCAGTTCCCATCGCCGCAGGGCCAGCACTTGCCGGGCGTCAAGCAGTTCCGAGATGACACGGACGCGGACGTGCAGGAGCCGCTGCCCAGTCAGGAACCGAGCTCGCCGACGCTCGGGAGACAGCGCTCCAGGTCGTTCAAGCACTTTTGGATGTCGGACAGGTCCAGC
The DNA here is from genome assembly GCA_000468175.2 of Phytophthora cryptogea. Taxonomy (NCBI): domain Eukaryota; phylum Oomycota; class Peronosporomycetes; order Peronosporales; family Peronosporaceae; genus Phytophthora; species Phytophthora cryptogea. The sequence goes on from AUWJ02011541.1 coordinate 7,568, forward strand.
AAGGCGTGCTACGAGTGCGAGCAGTTGTTCACGTTCTTCCGACGACGACACCACTGCCGCTCGTGCGGACAGATTTTCTGTGCCAACTGCTGCGCGAGGCTCCCGCAGTCGTTCGGAGGCAACAAGGTGGACGAGTCCATTGAAAGGCTGCGGAAGCAACTCGTGTGCCACACTTGTCACCGCCAACTGCGAGAAGGACTGCAGATGGAGTTGACTGGCGCAAAGTTCGAGTCGGAAGGACCGCAGAAACCAGACAGTTCCCCGCCTGCGCAGACACTTCTACTCATGCCACAGCATCTTGCTGAGGCGATGGAACGCTCGACGTCCGATGCGTCCAACTACAAGCAATTAGACAAATCGGAGTTTTTCGGCAAAGATGAAATCAGCGATGACATGCGAGTGAGCGAGCAGCCAGAGAAGTCCCGACCGCCGGTGCTGTTTAGCATGTTTCCCAAGGTGCAGATTGTGGCGAGTGCCCAGCATCTGGCCCACCAACCTCATCTGCACGAGCTGAGTAAAGAGGTAAGGCACAATGGTCAAGGAACTGGACGAAGACTGAGAACATTCAGCGAGCCACAGATCCTGTTCAGAAGAAAAGATGCCCAGCATGTGTCCCGAAAATTGAAGCGTTCGAACAGCCAGACAGATTTGGGGAACCCGAGCAACCATCGGTGGAGTGAAGCGGAGTTTAAGCGCCTTGTCGCGGAGTCCAATGCACAGGCTCGGCTTGCTGGGGCATTCCCCCCGGCCTCTAATACCTTGATGACCCGCCCCAAGGCACTGTCAGGGACGTTTGACACCCCGCGTTTTGGAAATGCTTCCCTGTGGAATCCATTCGGCCCCGACAAGCTAGCGACAAAAGATATTGGCATACTGGCCATGGTCGGACTTTCGAAAGATGTTCATGATGAATCGGACGATCCTGAGCGTGTTCTCAGAAGGGAAGCAGCCATCGAACAGATGTCGAAAGACGCTCGTGATCGCATTGAGGAGCGCATATTTCACTTGTTAGATTCTTCTCCCGCAGTATCGCAGCTCTTTATGGTCGAGCAACACCGATGGATGCAGATTATTAACTTGTTCGCCCATCGAGCAGCTCACACCGTCTCGTGCGAACCCGACCAAGGCGATCTACTGGACATCATGCAATATGTCCGTATTCAGTGCTTGGATGGTGGCCGCGTGCAAGACAGTTTCTTCATCGATGGTGTGCTTGTTCACAAAAGCCTGGCCCGCAAAGGCATGAGAAGTGACATTTTAAACCCGCGTATTATGTTGATCGCATCGGCGTTGGATTATCAGCGAAAGAAAGAGACTATTTCGTCATTGGAAAGTGTAGCAGGACAAGAAGTGGAGTACATGCATATCGTGACAGAAAAGATCATGACTCTCAACCCAGATATCGTTTTGTTTGAAGGGCACGTGCACCGAGTTGCTGAGGAGCTGCTTTTCAAAGGAAACGTTGCAGTTGTCAAAAATGTGCGTTTGATCGATTTGCAGCGAATTGCTCGCTGCACTGGAGCGTCAGTGCTAACATCGTACGATCACATTGACAAAATGTCGGACGTTGGAGTCATCGGCACGTGCAAGCGATTTTACGTTTTGCTAAGCGACCAGGAGCCGAAAAGTGCGAAGAAAATTGCTTTTAGAGCCAATGCTGATGGGTTTTACGTTGCCGAAGAAGGCACCGGCTTAGTTAAACAGCGGAGAAAGCGAACCCAGCGCCAGAACATAGTGTTTGAAGGAGGTATCACGTCGAAGGGCTGTACTTTGTGCTTGCGTGGAGGCACGCATGACGTTTTCACGGAGATCACAAGCGTGCTAACATCAATTATTCGTGCGGCATACAACATGCGACTACAGCGGTCCGTATTGGCAGCATACGGGTATATTGCTCCTAGCCAGCACCACGAGCGTTCTGTGGCGGAGGAATGGTTTGCTAAGTCGTCCACATCCTTGTATATTTCTCTCAAGTCGAATTCGCTTTCGATGCGTGCTGCTTTAAAGGAGACACAGGCGATGTGCAAGTGGTGTAAGGCTCATACACGGTTCAATAACATTAGTTCTCTGCGAGTAGTCCGTGGAGCAGACGACGATGACAGCACGGTCACTAGCTCAACTGTCGTGCAGTCCGGGCATCCGAATTGGTGCACATGTGGAGCGAAGTCGTCGAACTCACTGAGGGACCGCATTTTGTTTTCTACGTGTTGGAGCACGTTGGAGGGGAAAACTGCTTCCAAAGCGGATATGATGTGCATCGACTTCTACAGCTCGAATGACATGTCGGTTGGCCAATTTATGGACAGCTTTTGCTTTCCAAACAGCAAGGCTGAATTCAAGCGCGCGTTCACAACTTCAAAACTGTCGTTCTCTCATGATACTGGGCGCGTAATTGTGCGAGTCAAAGATCTAAATGACTACAAGGACACAAGCGACCAGCTACCTCCAGCGGAGTTCCTGCGTGAGTTTAGCTATCGTGGTGTCCTCCAACAAATTCGATCTGACGAAGTCCTAATGTGGTCACGCAACGTAAGTGGTGGGAACGTATCCGGGCTTTTGTCCTCAGAATACTCGGTGGTCCCGAGCGATGTCTGGAACTACTCGTTTGGTAAATTCCTGGAGGACATGTTCTACGGAAAGGCTATGGATGTTGATTGTGTCCGCTTCCCTCACCTTGCTGGTGTGAGCGGCTCTCGAGACGCGTCTTTGGTGCATTATTTTTCCCGTCGAGGACGCGTTGTGAGCGTACACATCGAACCTGTTGAGCCTGTACTTCACGTTGCGTTGCAACCGGCTTTGTGGCAGGAGCACATTGACCACCAGGTTCAACTTGACGCCATTCATGATCTCTGTGACCTTGTTCGCGAAGTTTACCGTGTTACAACCTCAAAGGTGGCGGAATCCATGGCTGACCTCGTTACCCCTCTCCACGCAAAGCAGAACTTGAAGATCTTGCGGAACGAAGTGCAGCAATGGTATTCTTGCTTTGGCGCAAAAATCGAGTCAAACCCACCGCAAGACGTATTTGCATACAATGCACACTTTCGAGAGATTTACGAGTACGCAGTTGGTTGGAGCTTGCGCATCACACGTGCTGTGCAGGCTACTGTTAAACCAACAATGGTAAACCCCATCAACAGCCCCAAGAGCGCTCTCCCGAAAGCGTGGTTCGATCAACTGGCCCAACAAGCTGAGTCTAGTGACCATCGCTACAGTGAACCGTCTACCCCGAGTGAGCTAGCGTCTCCGCTACCAGTAAGCATTAACTTCAATGAGCCTGGAAACTTGGCTCACCTAGCGAGCTTTGCACGTACCCTTGCAGCAGCCAAGAAGAGTGCATCTCCAACTATGGCTGAACTTGCGAATGAGGTAACAAATACGCTGCGATCACAGGCTGGCTCTCAACATTCAGAGCCATGGGATACCGACGAAAGTCACGATCATTTCGATGAGTCGAGCCATTCTTTCCCTGCTGATTTCATGGCTGGAACCGAGCTGTTCCCAGTAGCTACTCCAGTATTTGGTCATGCTGTCTCAACCATGGGAGTTCCTGGCCACATTTCGTCCACCATGGGAGCACTCACGTCCAAGACCGCCCTAGAGAACTTCCGGCTGACGCAACAAGCGAAGAAGCCTGATGGTTTGGGCTATTTGGCATTGCCCAAACGACTTCTCGAGTGGCACCCTAGCTTGCCATTGGGAACTAATAACACTACTGTCCTTGTGAACGCGAAACAGCCCACTTCTGTGGTAGCATATTCGCTCTTTTCCAAGGAATACAGTCAGTGCATCAACGATAATATGCGGAAGGAGGCCACCCGATTTGCTCTTGAGGGGAAGTCGTCGGCAAATGGTGATGCTTCTATTCCAATGAATAACTACACCATGTCCGAAGACACCAGCAGCATGCTACGCATCCTCCGTTCAACTACGCGAAACAATGTGGATCACAGTTTTGTCGACGAAAACCAGTTCCAGTCCGCCATGCGCTTTAGTTGCAAATCGTACTATGCGATGCAATTTCACGCACTGCGGAAGCTTTACTATGGTGGAGACCGCAACTACGTCGAGTCGCTTTGCAATTGCCAGCAGTGGAACGCTGCTGGCGGCAAGTCAGGCGCCGGCTTCTTGAAAACTCGTGATGAACGCTTCATTGCCAAGGCTATACCGGAGATCGAGCTTCAGATGTTCTTGAGCATGGCTAACGAGTACTTCTGCTACATGGCGAAGACGTTCGAGAACGACTTGTCTTCGATGTTGTCAAAAGTACTTGGCATCTACAAGGTATCCATCTCAAACACAACTCAGAGTGGTGACAGTGATCAAAACGTACGCATGTGTGTGATTGTGATGGAAAATCTGATGTACGGCCGCGAGGTGGACTTCTCTTTCGATTTGAAAGGCAAGATGGAAGGACGCTACAAAGAAAACTACAACGGTGATAGTCGATCTGTGCTGTGGGATCGCAATTTCGTGGAGCTAGCGGGTGGCATCCCGTTACCTCTTCAAGAGTCTGCTTTGTCGCTTCTTCTATCCGCGATCATGAATGACACGACTTTCCTGGCATCTGTGCAGGCAACAGACTACTCCATGTTGGTGGGTTACGACGTTGACAAACAGGAGCTGGTGGCGTGCATTATTGACTACATTCACAAGTACGATTTCATGAAGATGATGGAGCACGCTGGTAAGCGACTCATCCAGGAGGAGGGAGAGATCACCGTGCTCAACCCGAAGCACTACCGCAAACGGTTTTGCCTTGCCATGAACAAGTATTTCGTCACGATTCCATCGCGCTACACAAAAGTCACAACGGTTGTGCGGAACACGGCGTCCACCACTACCACAGTTGGCAGCACCGGCACAAATGCTCAAGATGATGAAAAAGACTACGCGCAGCCCCCTTACAGCACCAGCACGACGGTCAGCAGCGTGAGCACGATTACTAGCTCTGTTGTGGGCACCCACCGTCGTCAGCTGTAAGGGTGAGCTCAAAGAGGCGATAGTAATTTACTGTACACTAGAACCGGGTGAGCATTGCTGAACATGACTGCATGCCGAAATTCAATCCAGAAGACAACCGGAAACACGCCATACCAATAGACGAGAGTCTTTCTTGGGTAAAAATGAAAAATGCGGTTTCGAACTGCTGCCTGCCTTGCCTTGCTGTGCCTCTTCACACCTCTTGGTGGAGATGGAAACTATTGTGTTGTTGCAAGCGGTTCTCCATGACTTCTGTCCAACTACCACAGTGATGAATCCGTTCAAGCCAAAGGAGAGAAGGTGGTTGTCTTCTCTCCTTCCGGCAAAAGCTGCCCCACCACGTGCAATTGTTGGAAAGGTTCAGGTGCGGTTGCAGCTACTTCTCCAATTTGTTGTGCTTGTCATTAACTTGTTTGGCTTCTTTCTTGTGGTTTAGCTACTTCGACGGAAGACTCCACCACTGAATGAAACAAGTCCTCCACAAGTAACTTATTGGCTGCACTTTGAAGATGTACGTGTCCGCAATGACCGCGATCTGCCCTTGTACGTACTTCTTTCCCGGTCAAATGACGCAACATTAGATGATGATCGCACCATTCGTCAGCTGGAAGCTAGTGCCCAACCTGTGCTTCTTGACTGTGGACCCGAAGGTCAGTGGAAAGGTTCGCACCTGCCCCACATGTTTGAGCAGGAACTATTGGTGTTCGACCCCATGGTCTTTGCCAGCGTTGCAATTGGCAAACCTGCCGCGGCCAAACCACCTACAGCCCAGGTGCTTGTATTCGCGTATGGGGCATTCGAAACCTATGTGCCTCCCAGCAAAACTGCAGAGCAAATTGCCCGTGAGATGGAAGAACTTTCAAACCGCTTCTTGCAAACTGTCATGGAAGTGGAGCAAGATCAACTGCAAGGCGAAGATGAATTGTCGCTGGACGCACTGCAGCGCAATGCACGACAACTCTTTCGTATGTTTGACCAAGACAAGTCCGATTCGATTGACTTTGAAGGTAGGCATCTTCACGCAGCTTCTCTGGTTCGAATGATCTACTCACCGTACTTGTATATTGCTTAGAATACAAGCAAATGATGGCGTATATGAAAGTAAACCTGCTGGAGTCAAAGGCTAAACGTTTTTTCGAGCTAGTTGACGACCAAAACAAGTACGTGGAGGCATGACAGAATATTGAGTTTTTCAACTAACGATGGCCTGTATTGTAGAGGCTACATCGATGAACGTGAGTTTGTCATCGCGATGTATATCACGAACTACTTGCGTTCAAAAGTGAAGAATTCCAAGCAAAAAGGTACTCGTGCTGCTGATATCCAGCAAACGTTATCACCAATCGACGTATTTCACCAATTAGATGGTGACCGTGACGGGCTACTCAATGCTTTTGAGTACGAGAAAGCATTAGAACTGCTTGGAATATCTCTCAATACTAAACGCGCTCGAAAGACAGCACGCGCCAAGCTACCAAAGTCTGAGTTGATCTCGCAAGAACAGTTTGAACACGCTTGGGTCGAACTGGTTGATGTACATTCGGAGCTGCGAAAGCGAAATGTTGCAGGATTTAATTCAATGATCAGTCAGAAGAAGAGCAAGCGAGGCTTGGAGCAAATGCAAAATGCACTGCTAGATGAAATCCATAGAGAAGAGCAAGAAGAGCTGCGTGCTGCACTTCAGGTCAAGGAAGAAGTGGTTCGCCTTGAAAAAGAGCGGCGTGACGCTGAGCAAGAGGAGACTCGGCGTTTGTTCCAGCAACAACGGCATGCGGCGACCTCAAATCGAACTAAGGAGGCACTTCGGGAACGTCAGGACAAAATCGATCGCAAGAAGGAGCGTATGATAAAGGACCGACAAGCTCGAGAAGAGCGACGATTATTGGATCGAGCTGAGGTCGAGGCTGAAAAGCGCGTGATTCATGAGCGTGAAGTTGTTCAGGAGCTTATGATGTCGAAAATGGAACGCATTATTCGTCGTAAAGCTCGATGTGGTGATGATATCGTGAATTTACGAGGCCAAGGGCTGAAAGACTTTCCATACGACATGTACCATGGTCGAGACGCCCTTGCCTCACTCTCGAGCTTGCTTATTCTGGACTTGGCACGTAACCAGCTTCAAAGCCTCCCAGGAGCCATCTTCACGCATTTGTTCTCTTTGCAGTCACTGGATGTCAGTGATAATGAGTTGAGCTCCCTGCCGGAGGAAATTGGCGAAGCGCGCGATCTGCAGTTGCTTAATGCTCGCAGTAATCGGTTGAATGGAATCCCGGTAGGTCTCACAAATCTCCACGAGCTGCGCGTGCTGCATCTAGCATATAATCGCATGGTAAAGTTTGGAGATAATTGTGATGGCCTCCGCGCACTCGAAGAGCTCAATCTGGCGAGCAACATGCTTGAAGTACTTGCTGATGGGATTGGCGATGCCTTGGTGAAGCTTGAGCGCCTCGTCCTTCGAGGAAACTCTTCTCTCAAACGCCTCCCTGATAGTTTACAGCGACTACGTAACTTGAGCATACTCGACCTCAGCATTTGCGACCAAAAGCGATTAGGCAAAGAAGTCTTCGGCTCGCGACTTCAGAGCTTACGCAGCCTCAATGTATCATTTAATGGCCTCTCTACACTTCCCGATGGAGTTGGTGCAATTCCCAAGCTCCAAGAGCTGAATTTCAAATCGAATGTGCTTGGATCGCTACCTGCGGCAATAGGCAATATCTCCGAGTTGGTTGTGCTCAATGGAGAAAACAATGTGCTTCAATGGCTTCCAGCAGGATGTGGAGAGCAATGGGGTCTGATGGAGGAGCTGAGATTATCGCACAACCGCATTGCTGAATTACCGGTAACGCTAGGATTGCTTCGTTCCTTACGTACACTGCACCTTTCAAACAATCGACTCCAGAACCTTCCTCTCGAGCTTGGTGCGTTGACCAACCTTTGTGAAATGGATGTATCATGGAATCAACTCGCGCGTATCCCTGAAGAACTGGGGTGCTTGGAGTCACTAACTACACTCGATCTCTCGCACAACCGACTTTCGGCATTTCCTGAAACAATCGCGATGCTGAGGCAGCTAACTCGTCTGAACTGCTCGCACAATTCCCTCACTACTCCACTAAAACCAGGTTTTGGAGCTCTGGCATCCTTGCATTACGTGGATCTGGCACAGAATCAGCTTACAGAACTGGAACCGTGTCTTTATAAACTACCAGAACTTGAAGTGCTTAACCTGAGCGGAAACAAGATATCAATGCTACCTTGTGAAATGGCACAACACTGTAAAGCACTTCGAAAACTGGATTTGTACAACAATCGCCTCCGAGCGCTTCCCTTGGAACTTGCCGACGGGCTTCTTGCACAACTTGAAGTATTTTCAATTGGTCGGAATCCTCTGACGCTTCTTCCAGAGAAAACAAGCAGCAATTGGAAGCTGAAAGACCAATACCAAACTAGTTTTACGAACGGATACACGCCGGCTGAAGCCAAGGCGTGGGTTACAGACTTTCGGGCTTGCTACCCGGTATTTGTACAAGTCTGGGATGACATTATGGCTGATAAAAACTCTTCTCAATCTTTGCCAACAAGCGAAGGAAACGCAGAATCTAGCAAGAAAGTGGATGGTGATCTGCTAACAAGTGACGAGTTTTGCAAACGTGTAGAAGCAGCTATGAAAATCGCCACTGGTGATGAAAAAGAAGTACCTGGGGTGTGGCAGCCTCGTTACAAGCGACTTGCTCGCCACTACTTCTACGAGTTCAAGCATGTCGGCCACACAATTGTGTTCGATGCAGCAACTCAGCGTCAGGTTGCTGATCAAAACGCAGATGTTGCGATGCACCTTCAGCGTCAACGTGTCGAGCGCGCAGACATTGCCATCAGTGAATGCAACGACACACGAGCTCGACTGGAGGCCGCCTACTATGCAGGTAAAGAAGTTTTGGTTTCTGCTTCCGAACAAGCTCACAAACGACGAGGTGATCACGAAAAACAATTGCTGGATCATGCTCGAAGTGATGCTCAAAGGATAAACGAATCGGTCAAGTCACAGATTGAGTTCGCAGTACAAAGGCACGAAGAAGCCAAGCGTGTTCAACGCACCAAATTTGCAGATGAAATGAAGCGACTTGCACGCGAACGCTTACAGACAAAACAACAGTATCGAGGCAAGAACAACAGTCGGAAAATTGTGGCAGCATTAGAAGACGAAGGAAGAGAAGCAAGAAGTGAAGCTGCATAAAGCGATAAGGACCCTGGCAGTTCTTGTCTCCAAGTCTTAGGCATCGTCGCCTGCAGCTGCTGCTGCAGCTTCTGCAGCGGCCGCTGCAGCTTCATCTTCTACCTGCTGGGCCTGCTCGATCATTGCAGTTAGAGCCTCAGCACGTGCAATCACAGCAAGGCCCCACACGTAGAAGCACGAAGCTACGGGGCTTGCCGAGTCAATGTCGACCTTGGAGATTTCGGTGAGTGTTTGCTTGGTCTGCGAGACCACAGCTGCGTTTCCTGGCAGAGCATTCCGAATAGCTCGTAGTCCACTAGCACTGGTACTGTCGGCTTCTGCCAAGCTCTCCATTTTCGTTAGTGAAGACGCGAAGGCATCCAAACATGCCTTCAGCATGGTCTCTCCAAGCAACGGGGACATCTTGTCCCAACTCGGCTGACTTGTAGCGGGATTGTACAGCTCACGCTTTGAATACCCAAGAAGTTCGAGAGCTGCTGCGAAGGTGGTTAGCACCAAGGGCTTGAAAGGCACAACTCGGACGGATGCGAGTGCTAACGTTGGAACATGAGAGACCAGAAGCGTCGTCAGAAAAGCTAGACGTAGCTCAGCCTCCTTTGCAGTACGCTGATGCTGGGCCGCTTCACTGAGCTCTTCACCTTCAGCTGGAGCCGGTAGCTGCATAGCAAGGTTTTCTTCCTGGACAGCTACTTGAGCAGCAAATGCCACCAAGAACTCCCGTAGCATTGGTTCATCGCTGGACACACGTCGCTCGTAGTCCTTCATGTACAACGCGCGTTCTGTCTCTTCAAGCGTAGTCAAGAACAGCTCCGTTGCGTGACGGAATCGATCGATCTCCTTCTTGGTGAACGCGCGTGCCTGGCCCATGGTGTCGATAGAAAAGACCAACCACTGTTCCAGGACATTTGGCTCTTCTGGGTTGCTTTCATTCAGCACGTCCGCGTGCAGATAGCTCTTGTACTGGCCTGCACGCGTAAGAAGCGCTCCCAGTTTGGGCACGCCGAAGAACTTGACTCGTGGCTCACGAAGGACATTTTCCACGTGCACAAACTTGGGAGGAGCGGCTTGGAGAGGATTCCCCTCTGCGTCCACAGCAGGATTTCCGCCCTCGCCTACAGGGGATACTTCCTTGAAGACGTCAAATACGACGCCAACTCCACGACGCACTTCTTCTTCCTCCGCTTCCGGTTGTTGCGTCACGAACTTGTCAACGACTGTCGACTCCGGATGCTTGGAGCTCGCCACGAAATGGACCACGTTGTTCCCCTGCGGGTCCACACACTTGCGACCAACGTAGGCCTCTTCAGCGTTCAGCGCCGAGCAGATCCACTCAAGGAACCTCTGGAACACCGTAGCCACGTTCGGTGCACCGTGCAGCTCAGCCGTGACCTGCTTCTCCTCTTCCAGATACTGTTCCCACGCCAACTGGTGCTGATTCTCTTCTCCGTCCACCACTCCAACTAAATACTGCCGTGCATTCTCCAGCGGCGACTCGGACCCAGCAGCCTGCGCCTTCCGCTTCTGAAGCTGCTGCTGCGTCTCCACGTTGACCACGTGCTTGAGCAGGTAATTGCCCAGAAACTCGACAGGATCTTCCGGTTGCAAGATCGCCAGCTGCGCCATGGCCTCCGTCAACGGCTTGGCCACCGTCTCGCGCAGATACGCGTGGTCCAGCTCAAAGTTGTTCGCCATCACCAGCAAAAAAGCTCTTTTAACATGGCTACATATCTTCGCGTCGTTTCGC
>KV739407.1:0-13134 GCA_000468175.2 Phytophthora cryptogea
TTCGACCCGGATACGATTCTTATGGCGAGTCCTTGAACGGATTCCTGGCACAGTCACGTTTACTGTTTGAACGTATCGGAAGCCCAACGATCGTGAAATTGGATGGTTAGCGCGTCGACGCCGGCACGATACATGTGCGTGACTCCGCCGGCTCTTAATGAATGAGCACTCAATTCCGCTGGGTCGTACCCGAGGCTGGTCGCTGCTCGCCGAATCGTTCTGGATAGGAGCACGGTTGAAACACAGCCTAGTCGGCCTTTTTTGCTGCAAAGGAACACCGCTGAAGGGACTTCCGCTGGGAGGTCTCGGTGTGCCTTGAGGAGGCAGATGGCTCCGAACGCGGGACACAGAATGGGATGGTCGGAACGGTTTAGCATTCGGAGCGTTGGCTTGCCCCGCTGGTTGGGTTTTGAACCTCTCAGGCGGATGTGGATAGACACTGCCTCTTGAGCCAACCTGGTAGTGGCGCCGTCGCAGTTGAGGACAGCGATGTCTTCAGCTTTGAGTGCGAACCACGAGAACTTCTGGCCTTCCGAAGCGATCTCCGAACGCCGTAGCAGGAAGAAGAACGACAGACTCAAGCCCCCCCCCCCAGAGAGTTTGGCCTGAAGGCTTCGACATGTTGAGGCCCCCAAAACAGTGTTCCAGAAGTCGGAGGGGCATCGGAGCTTTGTTGCGGACAGGGGGGTCGAGACGCGAGATGCCTTTGAGGAGCATGCGTATTTGTGGATGGACGCTCGGAAAGAGGAGCACTGACGCATGGAAGAAAGGGGGAATCCCGCGCAATGTACCGGCGATTGTGTCCCCTCGAACGGGACGGCCTGAACCGAAACCACGGTGGAGTCCGTGCAATACGAAATCCGTGATAAAATTGCAGCTTTTCGGGTTGTGTGTACCCGAGCAGGGGAGGTTGGATGCCCCGGCATGTCGTCCATGAGTGCCACGCCTTCAGTGATCCGAGATATTTCTTGTATGTTGTAGTTGTGACAGAGTGTGCTCGGAGATGGAACGCCACGTTGCTTCCAGACCCGAAACACTCGACGGGGGGTTGCCCTGCGTCCACCCGAGCGTTAGTTCGTTAAAGAGATGAGCCATGGTCAGACTGTTGTACACTCGCGAGCCGGCGTCAGCGATTCAATTCTCCGCGCCCTGCACGTGTGATGCCGAGAAGCGCACGCCGAGGTCTGCTTCCCAGTGCGCAAGCAGCCGAATAATGGCTTGAGCTCGAAGATTGGGCGACGAGAGCTTGTTCTGCCAGGGGACGGCAGATGTGTTGTCGATACGAAACTGGGGCGCACGTTGCGTCGGTGTACGCACCACTGGGCGTCCCATGCTTGGGCGGCGAAGGCGCACGACAGCAGCTCGCGGAAGTTGAAGTCGAAGCCGACAGCGGGGTCGGCTTTCGTGGCCGCAATGAGGGAGCGCTCAGTTTCGTTGAACTCGTTGAGTAGGTACGTCCGGTCCGACGGAATAAGTGTGCAGATGCCGCTGTCTGACGCGCCCATGGTGACTACAACGTCCGGCGGAGGGAGACGATGGAAATAGTCCATTGAAACTCCGTTGAGCAACGAGGATGATCAACCACCAAAGTAGGTCCTGTTTCATGTCGTCTGAGAGCGGAACATGTTGCCACCGACGCAGGCGGTATTCATGCCGACGCAGCCTTTGTAGGAAAGGGCGAGCGGGTCGGACGCTTGTGGCCACGTGCCGAAGCCTCCACAAGAGAGAGCGGTAAACGGACCGACTCAGAGAGGTGGCTGTATACGCGGCGAGCACGCAGTCCCGGGCCTTCCGAATTTTTGACTCGGGTGTTGCGACGGTCATCGCAACCCAATCGAAGACGAGGGTCAGCCTTCGTTGGCGACAGTTCCATTGACTGAACTTCTCATCGTTGATCGCACCATGGCCGAGCACGGCGATCATTGCATGTCGGAGACCGTTCAACCTCTTGGCAGTTGGTGTCAATGTCAGCGGCGACATTAATATGATCGTCCACCCAGTAGTACCTGGTGATCTGTAGTGGTTGCGGGATTTCCCGTGAACATAGGCAATGGCTCCGCCGACTATGCCGTAGCTCGAGGGTGAGCCGGACCACCCGAACGCAGCGGACGTATCAATCACCAGCGCGTTGTCCCGTGGAAGACGACCACGGAAAAGGTGCGCACACGAGCTATGCGTACAGACGTTGCGGAAGGCGCTAGCAACATCGCCGGCCAGCAGCACAACCTCAGCTTCCGGATGCCGCTGGCGCTGGACCAGGATTTCTGCGGCAATGGCGTCGCAATGAGTGAACTCGGGTGGACATAATCTGTCGGCGTCGGTAGGATCGTTGATGGACTCGCCTTCTGGGAACGAGAGATCATGAATGACCCTGCCGGTGGTAATGGGATCACTGTCATCTTTGTCCACGACACCGAACGGGCTGATGTGCGCCTCGGGCCAAATATCCAAAATGTCAAGAACGAGGTAGAGCCACTGATCCTTTTCCTTGCGAATATTCTTGATCAAGACGGGGTAGCGATCATCAGGATAGATGGGTAGGAGCATTGACGTGGTAGCTTATGCAGCAGAGGCACTCGTGCGCCGGACCTGGCGGTACTAAGCAGCTCGTCCAGGTGTTGGTAGCCAGCACATTCACGGCGAATCACCTCGGGAAGCATGCGCTTGTTGGGGCGGTAATTCTCTCTGGTCTGTCCGCGTATGAGCTCGACAAAATCAGGTATCCTGATGCGCGTCCGCCGCACGAACTCGGAAAGGGCGTACTGGAGTGCCTTGTTAAGCGAAGGAAGCCCGTCCACAGACTTCGGCGAAGCCGGAGGCAATGACAGCCCAACCGACCCAAGTGCTGTGATAATGTTCCGCAGTCGAATGCGTTCCCAGAGCGACGCACGGTCCGCTGCGTTCGATGTAAACTTGTTATTCAACAGGCTGCCAGGGATGAACCGCCGGTGCTGGGGAAGTTGATTGTGGGTGGAACACCCACATACGGCCGACCGGGACGGCAGCAGGATAGCGGACCTGGGTACCACTTTATTGGCGACCTTTTGGCTATAGTGGGACCTACGCGTTGCCGGTGTACCGGCAATTTCGCTGCGCGGTGGACCATGGGGACCACTAGGGTCAAGAACGGTCAGGCCGCGTGGCGACTCACATAGGTTCGAAGCGCCCTGGGGCGACTCGATGACACGCGATGTGCCATTGGGCGACTCGGTGGTACTCGCGGTGCCGTGGGGCGACTCGAAGATGCGCGGAGCGCAGCGGGGCGTCTTCGACGAAGTGGTAGGGCCCTGGGGCGCCGTTACAGGTTTCTGTGTTTGATAGCAATCTGTTGTCGCAGCGCTCGGACCGGGTACGGTGGTACGAAAAACGCGGTTGGGGGTCGACGGCCGGATTTGGCTGGAGATATGACGTAGTTCGTGTGCAGGACCAAGTGTGTGTGTATTTACGTTGGTAGTGCAAGAGAACCGAAGGGCCGACGAACCGGCAGCTCCTCGGCATCCTCAGTCGTTGTGGCAACGACGGGGGTTGCGCCGGTCAGGGCCGTACGTACCGTTGATGAAATCTTGGAGGTCGCGCGGAAGTCGGTCGTTCCAGCTGTAGGTGCGCTGGTGGTGCGCACAGCGCTCCACGCTCCCGCCGTAGCACATACCGCCAGCCAGGAAGCGGAGGCACGGCTCGTGGCCGTCCGCAACGCAGGGGGTAAGGCGACGAATGGAGTCGGGCATAACGGGTGTTCACGATGCTAGGCCGCAGCGTGGATGGAATGGTTGCCGCGGTGTGGCGGACGACCGGCCCGGTAATGTGGCGCGTGCTGGTGGTTGGGGTACCACCAGACGCAGCGTTAGCCTGTTGAGTGCGGCCTGTCAGTCGGCGCTGTGGTAGTCGACGGCACGGACGGCCTCATTGAAGTCGCGCCACCAGTGTGGCGAGTCCACTTGAAGGTGTGCCAGTGCCTTCCCGAGGAATTGGTTGACGTAAAGTAGCGTGAGATTTACGCGTTCAGGCGTGTTGCAGTCGCGCTCCATGTTGGCCAGCACAAACCGCTTCAGGCGCGAAAACAGGCGGCGCACATGGTCAAACCACATGGCGTCGCCAAAGGAAATCAGACCCCGATCGCGGCGAGCAGGTTTTCGTCCGACGCGCACGTCGCTGTGGCTGTTGGCAGGGCGACCGACGCGCCGAAGTCTGCCGAGAAGTTGGCGTTGGTGGACCCGCGTTGAAGCGTCTCCATCTCCGACTGCGGGCTGAAGCGCATGGCGGTTAGGCCGCAGGCGCCCAGGCGCGCGTTGTAGATGGCCTGTAGGATCGCCGGATCGGAAGCTTCGAACCGGACGCACTCGAATGTACAACACAAAAGACGTAGGCGTTAGCCACCTACCTGACTCGGAGGTGAGCAGGTGGAACATCCGGTGGGCGGCAAGTTGGTGGGCTTGAGGCGGGTGATACTCGCCTTTTACTCGCGACCGAGGCACCTCGAAACTCGAACAGCGGAGCTGGGAGATCGCCTGAGGTGGGAGGTCGCCGGGGCTTCCGGTGAGAGTCAGGGTCCAAGACGTGTGTGGCAGTAGCGGTCCAGGGCCAGTTATGTCGCTGCGAACCGCCCCGCTAACTGCTGTCTGTCCTGCAGGAGTGGGTGATGCGATGCTGGTCATGGGAAAGTTGGGCGTTGCGACGCCGACCGTGTGCGAACCAGGGCGAAGTTGTCGACGCAGATCGTCGAACAGGGTGAAAATCTGGTCCACCTTCTCGACCAGAGCCTCAAGACCGGCCGGCGGCGACGCAGCCACGCTGTTCATAGGCGTGAACAACTGCGCGAACTCGCCAAGGTCAAACGGGGCAGTCGGTGGAGCGAGGTTACGCTGAAGAGGACGACTTGAAAGCGCGTGTCGCCCTGCGAACTGATTTGCGTCTCGCTGTTCGAGTCGGTCGTCAACATTCGTGGAGTCGATGGCCTCGTCGCACGGCAGACGGGCGGCATGGTCCGCCGACAGAACAGACTGGGCTGCAGCGCTGCAAAGTCGGCGGATTGGAGAGACTCGACCGGCGGACGGGGTTGTACGCCCGGCGTGGTGTGGGATACCTCTTCGGTGGACGACGCAGGTGCCACCATTTTCCGCTTCTTCTTGCGGGCTTCGACGAGCTCCGCTCCGGTGATGGGGCCGGCCCGTTTCACCTTCCGGCTGGCAACTCTCGATGACTGGGCCACTTTCTTGGCCTGGAGGTGCAAGCTCGCACGGCCCGGCGTCGGAGCTGCGTCTGGACGGACAACGTCGCCACCGTCGATGACGATGACAGCTAGGTCCGACGCCTTTGGTTGNNNGGGGGCAGCGCTGGTGGGAGGACGGGCAGGGGCGTCAACGTCGAAGGCTTCGAGGCGGAGGTCGACCGGGTGGCAGGTTGCGTCGATGCTAGCTCCGGGCTTGAAGTCGGGGTACGCGGCGAACCGCGTTTAGGAGAAGGTTGCGAGGTTGGCGTCGGCGGTATCAGTGCAGGTCGCAGGTTGCGAGGGTGAGAGGCGGGCAGGAGCCATGTCGACGGAGGTGAGGTTGGTTGGCCTTGAGCTACTTGAGCTGGTGAAAATCGGTATCGAACTGGTCTTGCACGTTCGGACTGCGTCCTTGCAGCCTCTGTCACTGAATTTTGAACAGTACAGGAGGTTAAACAGCAACCCCAAACAACTGCTCTTGCGATGGTGGCGAATTGGTTTGAACTCCTTCACCGAGGAAACTATCATTCCTGTCGATGCCGACACGAACCCAATTCTTAGCGGAAGGCATGCGGGGGCACACAGAAACAGTGCGATCCACCAAAGCGCACGTCCACTTGCAAGTTTCCGCTAATACCGGCCCTAATGGTCATTTCCACCGGTAGATTCCGTTTTTTCTTGACGAAATCGGCATTTTTGATCTATAGCCGTTAGCAAACGCTCTCTCGACCCCTCAAAACTTTGGGAAAAAGGATGTCCATTGGGCTGAACAGGCCAAATACACGCTGAACCATGTGGCGGGTAGGGTTACTTCATGATTGCTCTGTCAAATGCCTATGTGATGATTGTATCCCTCCAAATCTAAGCAAACGACTTTCTATAAAATGTTAAAGGTTTTCGTCTGGGCTATCACTCGCTTTATTCAGGCACCTCCTCAATAGGTTAGTTGTTCTTATCTTTGTTTGCCTTATTTCTGTTGCAAGTACGTAGATTTGTATGCCACGTTTTGTACTGAGTCAGCAAGGAAGTTACGGCGCTCACTAAATATACATGTAGCCAAGTCGTCGGAGTAATCGACTCATATAACGTCTCGACGTTCGGATCGTTATACACCGAAAAAAACTTCTTCGCTGACCAAGTGTGCTGTAATAGACCAACTAACGCTTCTTGTTGCATTTATCGATGCATGCATCAATTGCTGGCGAGATGTCCTCTAGCGGCCCATGGCGTCAGCCAGCAATATCGCGGCGCTACACATATAAAATTAGACAGGTAACTATTATAAGATCAAGAACAAGCACTTACCGCGACAATCTACGAGATCTCACACAGACGACTGCAACCGTGCTCATCGGCGTCCCAATACACTGTTTGACCAATTCGCGCGTTCGGCCGGCCACTCAAACGTCGTCTTACCTCCCTAAAATCAAGAATCTGTAGGCACTCACAATCATTGCTCGCTAAACTACACTCAACTTTCCGCCTCTCACCATTTCTATCGAATAAACTGGGCGTCCTCCGTGCATGTACTAGAATAAACACGTTAGCGATCATTCTGCGGGGCGTTGCGACATCGACAGACTAGTATTAGAGGAGCTACAGGTAGAAGTGTACCTGTGTTACAATTCCCGGTACAAACTGTTTTGACCAGTGCAATAACTCGGACACGACATACGAAAGTATGTCAGCCACGTTCATTGGTTTAAAGAGGAATATATAGAAGCTTAAACGTCATATTTTGCCCCAAAACACTCGTTATTCTTTCTATTTTCGGTAACCTTACTATCCTTTTGTAAAATTCTTCTCAGCTTTTAGATCCATTTCAAATTAGGGTTATGTTTGACGAGTTCAGTTTGTTTCTCAAATAAAAATTAACTAGAGAATTTGGGCTGATAGAGCTGTGCACGAATACATTTACTTTATTTGGTCCATTTCCGCGAAAGCACAGATAGATGTGCCGAGGTTTCAGTAAAAAAAAACGATCCTTTCATTTCTTCGCGAGATGACCAGTCAGTTCGTTTTTTGTGGTCGCGGCAGCCACTCTCCCTCCACGGGAACCTATGCTGCCGCGGCTCCAAACTAGCTGAATTCATGCGTGGTGTGAGAGCTACCTGTTGGGCGGCCCGGCAGACACTTCACCCTACCAGGGAAAATCTCGCTGCCGTGGCTTCGGACGGGTTGAGCTTGCATCACTAATCTGTTGTCGTGTTTAGTTTTATTATGCTGTAGGTTTGCCAAGATTTATTGTGGCGCCGGGCAGCGTGAGTGGGTCGAGCAATACGGAGCTTCCCTGAGTGCAAAATCTGCTCGTGGTTCCAGGCAGGCGGCCCCTTATTGCTTCACTTCATCTCACGTGCTGATGAAAGAGGACACGCTGACTGTCATGATGGTACCGCCTTCGTCGTGGCGGCTCTAGTGCGCAGAAGAAGCCCCCGCTACGAAAATAGGCAGCGTCGCTCGCGATTCAAGTGCGTAGTCAAGCGCGGCAGTGCTCATAGTAACGTGAAAATGAGATGCTGGTGTCCAACAGGAATAGTAGAAACGCTAGTATACACCACCTCCATGACAAATAATCTACATACATGCATTTATTTAACAACTTCGTGCTTCTCAGTCGTCGATTCTCAGGTCGACTCATTCAAAATCCATGGTTTCAAAATTTACCTTCTACAACGCATATCCTGATTTATCCACTATATACGCTTCAAATGTACCTCTATCGATGAATAGCATTTTACATTTCATTCAAATATGTAAAATATTAACGATCTTGTTCGAGTTAAGTATGCTTCTCAAATATGTGCAACACTCACTGGTTGCCATCGAATCAATCTCTGTTGGGCTGTACGTACTTTTCTTTCCGAAGCACTACCAGTAAAAGGCTGTGCTGTGGCAGATTTCCCCAGACTATACCACTGCCAGTCAGCGGATATATCCTGGAATAAGTTGCTCAAAAATCGCATGAAGTGATTCTGGACCGAGTACCTAAGAGGGGGGGTGGACGCACGCGGATTGCAAACGGGTGATGAGTCAGCATGAAATGATCTTAGTACGAAGACGGTAAACAGCGACTTCAAACACGTGGACCTTTTACTCGACGAGCGAAACGATACCCATAGTCCACCAGTGCGGTCAACCGAAAATGACGATTATCTAGCCGCCAAGACGCACCCATTGTCCAAGCTGGATGCAGCAGTAGAAGAAGTATCTTGAGAAGAAGACATCGTAGATCTGTATTTTGGCCGTAGTTGAGTTTAGCAAATAGAGACTGGGCTCGGTTTTTTTATGCATGTTGTGTTTATCGCGACCTCAAGGCTTGTCTGGGGGGGGAGGGAGGAACGAAGCCATTTCCTTTCTTTGGTGCGCCGTTGGGACTCTGGCTGACCGGCTTAAGGGTACCATATTTTTTTTATTTTTTTTATTTTGTACCACGCTTCAGGCTAAAAATAAAATATTGCTTTGCGCCAAGAGCAAGTAGTCTCAACACTTACTTTAGTAGCCTAGAACCATAATTGAGGAGGCTGTTCCCTACAACTAGCGTTATATTAATTGCTGTTACAGTAGATCGAGTACGGAATCCACTTCAAAATCAAAATTATGGTCATTTTGGCTTCAACCTTATTTTCAACGTCACGTATTTTTAGCTAGTGCATTTTGTATACCTGTAAACACTGTACCTTCAAATCGCTTCACTCTTGAGGAAATCCGTCAATACGAATTATCCTGTTCAAAGTGTTCTGGTGAATGCAGCTTCTTGCTGAAGAATTTGAGGCAAAAACATGTTGCCCTTCTGCTGTAGTCACATGGTACCGCTTGGTACCACGGTAGGGTTACTCTTGATTTTACTATATAAATGTATGTACATGTACCGAGCGTCCACGTTTCTGTACTGCGGTTACGTTACACAATCAAACGAAACACACTTCGAAAAGAAGGGCATCGTGAATTGGAACTTCACAAATACATGCTGCAGCACAAAAGTTGGAGACAACTGCAACCTTCATTGCTGGAACAGCTGCCTTGGAGCTACGATATTTTATTTATAATGCGTTTCAGAAAGTAAGAACACCATAATTTTTCACCCAGAGCATATATATAGGACTTGCTTTTGCGCTATGCAATTCATATTTAAAAATCTAGTTCTTGACTGTGTCCCGAAAATGCCTTTTTCCGGTACCCTTAAGCCATTCGGTCAGTGTTAAAAATACTATTGAGAATAGTATTCTAGAGAGTATTGTACCTTAAATTTATTCTGAGATGGGATGCAGCGAAGTGCTGAATAGCCAGCCCAAACAGGATTATTGCGTGCACAAGATATTTGTTTGCGACCGATATACCGATAATTATGTGTACGGGCCGTGTGCAGATTGATGAGACGGGTTCAAAGTGACCTTGGTCTAAATTGATAGATTTTCGTTACATGTAGGAACGAGAGATCGCGCAGATGCTGCGGCTGCGACGCAGGCGCAGGAGATACGAGAGATACATGCATTTACAATTTTCCTATCTTAGCCTTCACGAAGCCTATTTAGAGTAGTAGCAGATTAGTTGCGTGCGTACAAACACAATCTTGCAGTCGTACATTCACAAAGAAACGTCATTTGACGGACCGACTTATCTGGTCGTAATACGTTAAAGGTATTACGACCAGATAAGTCTGTTCTGATATAGGGTCCTGTATAAATTGGTATAGCATTTAGAACAGACATGTTATATGTATTGAAAGCGTCCTACCTTTTAGCATTATCGAAATCTAGATGCCAAGTGTCCGCATTTGTCAAGTGTCCTCCCCTAATTCTAACCAATCACAGACCGCCATTGGCGTCGTCAATCTGGGATTTTCTCCGTTATGTCAAGTGTCACTCCCAAGGTGTCCTACTGTTTATCGGGTCAGTGCAGCATAAAAACAAGCGGCAGGGGGGGGGGTCATTCATCGTCGCCGCCCCGTCGCCACGCATCTTCACAAATGTTTCACGCCAAGGAGGAGGGCGAAAGCCTAAGCAGTACAAACTGACGTCGGAGTTTTTTGCCTTTAAGGCCGCTACACTACATTTCTAAGACACAAAGACAATGAAAAAAGTTATTCGCACGTTTTGGTCAGGCCTTGAGGGTAGAAGTACCGCTTTCAAATCGAAGGCACGTGTAATTAGATGCTGGAAGCAGGAAAAGAAGCATATAGAAGTCATGACGTCCGACTCAACGACAGCGCAACAGAAGCGGTTCCGAGAGGTTGGCACCGGTAAGATATTACCGGACGACTCGGAGATGGGCATTCTGGACTAGTTAATTGGATTGCGGCCACACGGGGTACTGGTATCGGCAAAAATGATTGAGCTCGAAGCTTTGGACATCGCCGAAATGTACAACGTGTCTCACTGTTTATTTGCTGCGTCTCCTGCTTGGATTATTTATTCGTTTCTTTCACGCCACAAATTATCGATCATAACCAAGACGTGCCAAGGGAAAACGGCACCTGCTGACACAGATTAAGTTGTTAAGGAGTTCTTGGCTACCGTACGCAGACGTATTGTAGAAGATGGTATCACGAAGGTTTACAATGCGGATCAAACCGCGGTATTTTTTTTAATGTGCCGAAACGCACAGTCAAACACCGCGGCGCGGATACAGTATTCTTGGGTGAAGTGGGGGAGGGGGGCAAAGAGAAACTAGCGGTGATGCTCCTTGCTGACAGCACTGATCGGAAATTCGATCCCTGGGTCCTCGCTAAAATGAAACCTCCCAATGATATGAGTACGCGCGTCTTGCGCTACTGGCGCTTGAGTTGGCCCCGAAGCACCACAACGGTGCGCATGTGCGTAGCGAGAGGACGAGGTCAAGATGCTGCTGCAAGACGGGAGCTTCGCCCGCGAACCGCATGCTGTTGCCAGCGCTTAATTACTTTTTGGCGCTCGCCGCGGTGTTTCTTGGCAAGGACCCACTCATGACTGCATCACGATTCCGTTCTGTTTATGATAATTTGCAGCTCGTAGTACGATAGACTATCCAGCAGCCGGTATGTAATGCCAACGATGTGAGTGGCTTAAGTTATCCCAATTATTACTACTACTACTACATAGTATTTTCTTGCGGCCTCTCGGCTTGATGAATACCCTCATACACCTCAGTACTGAATCACTTTTGCCAGGTGCCAAGTTTTTCGGATGTTTGCGGTTGTCTCTGATTGGCCAACCATACTTGCATAAGAGACACCTCAAAACATAATGATACTGAGCAATAATACCTTTTTTGAGCTATCTAGTGCAATTGAAAGAGCTCATCGTTGGGTTTCGATTCATATACTTGTTGCCTCTCAACTTCAACTTCGCGCCAAGATATGATCGTTTCAAAATTTGAAAATTTGAATTTTCCTTAAGTTCGCTTTTATTTTTATTGGTCGTCTGGGGGTAAAATTCTGCGCTTTATCCAAATCTGCTGTCCGTTTCGTCCAATCAGATCGGGAAGATGATCAAATTTCAGCTTGTCGCTAAGTACGCATTATCGCTTGCTACATAAAAAGAAATAATGATACAGTCATTCGAGRACGCCAWTTAGKAWCATTTCGTTTTAKTTGGCGATTAGTATCGCAAGTACACTTAATCTTCTTCGTCGTCGTCCTTCTTCTTGCGCTCACGACGGACTTTCTTGATCGTCCTCGCCTTCTCTTCTTGTGCTGCGCTTGGGGCTGCGTACAAATTGTCGGTTCGGAACTCAGCGGGGACGTACTGGCGGATCGACTTGTAAATTTGGGTAGCCTTCTCAGCATTGACGATGGGTCGAGGCAGACTTTGTAAGTACACGGCGAGTAGTCTCTTTGCATGGTCTCGATGGCACCTTCAAGCTGCTCCACCTCCGCCGCTTTCCCAGCCATGCACTTCTGCTTGCACGAACCGGCGTCAATTATCTCCTGCCACGAGCTTCAATCGCGAAGCTCAGTTGCTGCGCGTCCTCAACGTCGTCTTGGTCGGGACCCCCCTCTTCCCCCTCCGATAGTGAAGGTGACGTCGCCTCGTCGTCGCTGTCACTGGTCGACAGAACCTCATCTTCCTCTTACGACGAACTCCCGGGGTCTCCCAAGGCGCGAGTGCGAACTTAACGGCCGAGAATTGAGTGGCAGAGATGCCTCAAAACACAAAACCCTCTTTCTCGGCTATTCGGTTATTTCCGATCTGCACGACGAAATCTTGAGTTGTCTTATTTGAAAAACCTCGAAATGGTGGCTTAGTATCATTTTGTTTTGAGGTGTCTCATATGTAGATTGGTGGACAGCAGTTTTTTATCAAAACTAGGTGGGTGTTTTATAGGGGGCTTGTTGACGCCATTATTTGCAAATTGCCGCAGCACCGCATCAATCTTTCTCACCCCATTGAACAATTTGCGCGAAGAAGCTCTGAAATCATGTGAAAAGTAAGTATTGTGAGAATGCATCGCATCCGAGCACGACTACTAATTACGTAAATCTTCGTAGCGCTAATTGAACGGGTATTTGGCAACAACAGTATACTACTGTACTTCCAAACTTAATCGGTAAAAATAGTATAGTCGAATGGTGACAGCACGTTACCGCTAGCAAAATTCTCCCGTCAGTACAAGTAAGGTTAGTACTACGGATTGTGGCGGACAAACCGATCTAAGGTCTCCGCTTCTGGCACTCGCAACCATGTATTTCTAAATAATTTCTAATGGTGAGGAATTAGTTGTCAAATGAATGTCTTCCATCTCCACGCGGTGCACTGTTAGCTCCCATAGTACTTCCATCCGTGTCGGCATGAATAGAGACCCCCTGCTGGGCATATCTGGAGATTCAATGCTCATCGAAAAGCGTTGGGATCTCCAGGGAAGCTCCAATACAGGAATCCCAGCCATACTGCAGCGGGGCTGCCGTAGCTCTTTGCTTGAGGAAGCGTTAAGGTCAGCGACCTTCGTTCTTA
>AUWJ02011605.1:0-12737 GCA_000468175.2 Phytophthora cryptogea
GTAGGGATGAGGGCTGCCGCTGACAGAGCTGTCTCTTGCACTGTGTGCATGAAGGGTTTGCTGTGCTTAACGCAATATCTTAGCGTGTTTATGGTATTTTGTCTCCTGTCGCCGTCAATTGTGCGCTTTTGCCAATCTAGCCACTAAACGTCGCCGTCAATTGTGCGCTTTTGCCAATCTAGCCACTAAGCCACTAAACTGTCGCCGTCAATTGTGCGCTTTTGCCAATCTAGCCACTAAACGTCGCCTGCGTTCTATTCGTGTGGGACACACCAATAGTAAGGTGTCGTACACCATTCATCTGTCAATTAGTTGGGTATTCATCAGTACAGTGTAACGCTGGCGGACGAGCTCAAGCCTCGTGATCTTCTGCCATCCAAGTATGCGCGTGTTTCGCTTCGCCATCGACCGCGGCGGCACCTTCACGGACGTCTACGCCGAGATGGACGTCCTGGACGCCCAGGGGAACGTCGTGGACGTGCAGCCCAAGGTCATCAAGCTACTGTCGGAAGATCCCGCCAATTACCCGGATGCGCCACGGTACGGCGGCGTTTAATGCATAAAATGCAATGCGGGGGTCGAGTTAATTGTGTTTAATGCGTTTAATGCATTCAGTGAGGGCATCCGCCGCGTGCTGGAGATCATGACGGGCGTCCCGCACCCGCGCGACCAACCCGTGGACACGTCCAAGATCCAGAGCATTCGGATGGGCACGACTGTGGCTACCAACGCCCTGCTGGAGAGGAACGGGGAACGCACAGTCCTGGTGACCACCAAGGGCTTCCATGACCTGCTGTACATTGGCAACCAGTCGCGACCCAAGATTTTTGACCTGGAGATCCACATGCCAGACGTAAGATGCTGCATTTTTCATGCATCTTTCTTGCATGTTGGTTAATAATGCATTGTTTGGTGCAGACACTGTACGACTCCGTGGTGGAAGCGGACGAGCGGCTGCAGATCGTGAGCAACGAGAAGGACCGCGTGCCGACGGACGAGAAAGGAATCAGCGGCGACTACATCCGTGTGATCAAAGATTTGGATGTGGAAGACCTGACCAAGAAGCTGCAGGCGGCACGTGATGACGGCGTGGAAAGTGTGGCCATTGTGCTGCTACACTCGTACACGTTCCCGCGTCACGAGCAGCAGGTTCGCGACATTGCTGTCAAGTTGGGGTTCACTCAAGTGTCGCTCTCGTCGGAGGTCATGCCCATGGTGAAGGCGGTGCCACGTGGCTTCACCACGTGTGCCGACGCTTATTTGACGCCGGTGATCAAAACGTATGTGGCGTCATTTAGCTCTGGCTTTGGCGAAGGTCTGGACCAAGTGAACATTAGCTTTATGCAGAGCGACGGGGGACTTGCACGTATGAAGCACTTCCATGGCCACCGCGCCATTCTCTCAGGCCCTGCTGGTGGTGTGGTGGGCTACGCACGCACGACGCGACCGCCGGAGACTTCAGGTTTTGCTTCAGTGCAGCCGGCTGTGATCGGTTTCGACATGGGCGGTACTTCCACGGATGTCTCTCGCTTTGATGGCAAGTTTGAGCATGTTCTCGAGAGTGTGACGGCCAACGTGACGGTGCGTGCGCCGCAACTAGATATTCAGACGGTGGCTGCAGGAGGTGGTTCGCGACTATTCTACAAGAACGGCCTGTTTCTTGTTGGCCCTGAGTCCGTGCGAGCGCATCCTGGACCAGTGTGCTACCGCAAGAACGGCTACCTGAGTGTGACTGATGCCAATCTGGTGACTGGGCGTATTCTGCCAGACTTCTTTCCCAAGATCTTTGGCCCGAATGAGGATGAGCCGCTGGACGTTGCGGGGTCACAGCGAGCGTTTGAAGAACTCACGAAAGAAATCAATGCGTCTGCAGGTGCTAATGGCGCCAAGTACACGATGGAAGAAGTGGCTTCGGGTTTTCTGCGTGTCGCCAACGAGGCGATGTGCCGACCTATCCGGAACCTTACGCAAAACAAGGGCTACGACATTAGCACACACATCCTGGCATGCTTTGGAGGTGCCGGACCGCAGCATGCTTGCTCTATCGCAAAGGCGTTGGGCATGTCGAAGGTTTACATTCATCGCTACAGCGGTATTCTATCAGCCTATGGCTTGAGTGTGGCAGACAGCGTAGTTGACAAGCAGCTGCCTTCATCCGCAGTATACAGCGCCTCGACCAAGCCTGCATTAATCAGCAGCCTGATTAAAATCGCTAACGAAGCGGTGAACGAGCTAGTTGCTGATGGGTTCCAGATCGAGGACGTGCAAGTACAGTACTTCCTCAATATGCGCTACGAAGGTACCGATAACGCTGTAATGACGCGCGGACCTGTGGGTGCTAAGGACGAATCCCTTGCAACAAGCTCGGACGCGCTCGGTGCATTTGATTTTGAGGGCAGTTTTGTCAGGAAGTATCAGCGCGAGTTCGGTTTCGTACTGCAGAACCGATCGATTCTCATTGACGACGTTCGTGTCCGCGCAACGGTATCTCCTGAACTGAAAGACCCGGCGCTGAAGGCCGGCACGACTACAGCTGAGACTGTTGAACCATGCCCTCCCCACTCGATGACTCGCTTCTACTTTGAGCAAGAAAAGACTTGGAAGCAGATTCCTGTTTACTTGCACGAAAAGCTTCTTGAAAAGCGCGGTGCCAAGTACAGCGGACCGGCAATTATCATGCAGGGTACAGCGACTGTGGTTGTGGAGCCTGAATGGGAGGTGCAAGTCATGCCCAGCGGTGACTTGTTCCTTGTCAACAATGTCGAGGCTGCTGTATTTGAGAAGGATCGCCCCGTGGTGCGCTCTGAAGATGTCCCGCTAGACCCCATTCAGCTCTCGGTGTTTTCGCACCGATTCATGGGTATCGCAGAGCAGATGGGTCGTACCCTGGCGAGGACGTCTGTGTCTGTCAATATTAAGGAGCGGTTGGACTTCTCGTGCGCCCTGTTTGGCCCGGATGGTGGACTTGTGGCAAACGCACCCCACCTTCCCGTTCATCTTGGTGCTATGCAGCAGGCTGTGCGCCACCAGCTTAAATACTGGGGCGATGATCTGTCGAACGGAGATGTCTTGGTGTCTAACCACCCCCAGCTTGCTGGCGGTTCTCATCTGCCAGATATCACCGTCATCACACCTGTGTTCGACCAAACTAGCGGCAAAATTGAGTTCTTCGTGGCTAGCCGTGGTCATCACGCCGATATCGGTGGCATCTCGCCTGGTTCCATGCCTCCTCTTTCAAAGACACTGTCGGAAGAAGGCGCTGCAATTGTGGCGTTCAAGCTGGTGGATGGCAAGGTTGGCGAATTCCGCGAGAAGGAGATCACCGACATCCTGTTGCAAAAGGGACGCATGGATGACCAGGGGCGTCCTTGCATTGGCACTCGCAACTTGCGTGACAACCTTTCTGACTTGCGCGCCCAAGTCGCTGCTAACCAGCGAGGTGTGGTGCTAATGCACGAGCTCTGTGCGGAGTACTCGTTGCCAATGGTGACTGCCTACATGAACTACATCCAGCAGGCAGCAGAGATCGCTGTGCGCAACATGCTCCATGAGTTTTCATTGCAGCGCAAGTTGCCTGAAGTGGGCGTGGTTAACGCTGAAGACTTTATGGATGACGGCACGAGAATTGCGCTGCAGATCTCGATCGACCGTCGCACAAACTCCGCGGTGTTCGATTTTGAAGGCACCGGACCTGAAGTGTTTGGAAACGTGAACACTCCTCCAGCGGTGACTTACTCTGCCATCATCTACTGCCTGCGCTGCTTGCTGCCTGGCGAAGATCTGCCGCTGAACCAAGGCTGTCTGACCCCGATTGAAGTGCGCTTCCCGAGCGAGGGTAGCATCCTGAACCCCAGCGCAAATGCCGCTGTTGTCGGCGGAAATGTGCTCACGAGCCAGCGCATCACCGATGTGATCCTCAAGGCCTTCGGTGCATGCGCAGCTTCGCAGGGTTGCATGAACAACCTTACTTTTGGCAGCGCTACACTTGGCGGCTACTACGAAACCATCGCTGGTGGTGCCGGCGCCGGCCCGTCTTGGCATGGCCGCAGCGGAATCCACACGCACATGACTAACACGCGCATCACGGACCCTGAAATTCTGGAGAAGCGCTTCCCTGTCCTCCTTCGCGCTTTCCACCTCCGCCAGGGATCCGGTGGTGAAGGCAAGTTCCGTGGCGGCGACGGTGTGGTGCGCCAACTGGAGTTCCTTGAGGGCATGACTGTGAGTATTCTGTCAGAGCGACGTGCTTTCCAGCCTTACGGTCTCGAGGGTGGAGCTCCTGGTGCTCGTGGCATCAACTTGCTCCAGCGTCAGGGCGGTCGCACTGTCAACCTCGGCGGCAAGAACACGGTGGACGTGCTGCCAGGTGAAGTGTTGACACTGTACACGCCTGGCGGAGGTGGCTTTGGAGCTGCCAACTGAGTGACCATGACCCACCTCGGGCATGCTCACGTAAATGGGAGCGAAAGAGCTGGTGACAGCAGCAAGCAAGCGTTAGTAGTGCGTTCAAGACCTAACAGTAGCTTTCTTTTCCTCTCTTTCTCTAATTCTCGGGCGTCGTCTTTTCACTCTGTGCTTCCCTCTGCGCCTTGAGCTCCTTTCGCTTCTGAGCCCGCTCTTCCAACATATCTGCGTACGCGTCCAGCTCGGCATCCAGCTCCTTTCGGAGGTTCTCGTTGCGTTTGTTGAATTCACTCGTCGGCACCTCCGGTCGCGGCAAGCGCGGGTTGTCGACCGCTTGGGCCACTTTCTTCCTCAGCTTCCGGTTCTGCTTTCTCTTCTTCTGGTGCTCCTTTTCTCTCTTCAAGAACTCGTCAATGTCCTTAGGTGAGCCTCTGAATCTACACTGGTGCGCTGCATGGCCCAGTTCGCCACAGTTGGGGCAGATGCGGGGGACGAGGCAGTTCCTGGCTCGATGGCCGCGTTCCCCACAATTGGTACACACGTGGTCCCTGTCCTCTTCCCGCCGCAGCGCGCGGTGAAACTTGCGGAGCTTGAGCTCCTCCTCGTCCCACACACTCTCCAGCTCGGCGTCGTAGTTGAGCTCGTCCATCTCCTTCTCCGCGAGACGATTGACCGCCATCTTCCCCAGCTTCGACTGTCTGTCCGACACCCCTCGGCGACGGAAAGGGTTGCGTTTAAGTCCTGCAGGAGGGCGATTGTTGCTCTTGGGGCTGCTCTCCGACTGCCAATTGCGGGCGAACGGCGCGTCTTCTTCTTCGTCAACGTCCGGCGCATTGTCCTCCTCGTCCTCGTCGCCGTTTCCCATCTCCAGTTGGAACTGCTGCGAGTGCCGCATCAGACGTTCCAGAGGACTCAACTCCTCGTCCAGTGGCTGCTCTGGAGCGTCGTCTAGTGCCAGCTCTTCGCTCTCCTTGCGCTCGTCGTCTTTGGGGCCGTCCAGCGTCGAGAATCCGCGCGATTTCAACGCCGAAAAGCGCTCTGGCGGTGTAGAAAGGGTTGCAGTATTGTTGCCCATGCACCGCACGACTGTACACGCCGCGCGGGCGGCTGCAGGTGCCCGTAGAAGCCGCGAACGGGCTGCCAAGACCGGCAGCGACAGCATCTCAAGACGGTTAAATGGAAATGTGTGGCCAATAACTTGGGCCAATAGTTTGAAGCGCTTTCATTGGCGGAAATCATTCTGCAATGTCATTCGTCAAAAAAATGTGAATTTACCTTAAGTGCGAAACGGCGCAATAGCTCCCCGCAAAGAGCAGAACGAGGTGAGCTTCTCGACTGGCGAGGTGTCGGGCTTCCTTCCGCGGCGTGTACAGCCTCCATCCAGCGTCTCGTGTGTGTATCGACAGGTTGCCGCTCTTCTACAGACGTTCGCGTTCTTTCTCACCCCGGTCTCGCCTCCTGAAGAGCTCTCGTCGCGACGCTACCGCCGTTTCCAGCTCCCAGTTCGACTCTTCCGACACTAAAGGACCCAATTGACGATGCTGTCGGCCTGTCCCATGCCCGTTGACGTGGAGATCCGAGACGTATGGGACACCAACTTGGAGGAGACCATGAAGACCATCCGAGAGGTCGTGACCAAGGGCTGCTACGTGGCCATGGACACGGAGTATCCGGGCGTGGTGGCGCGTCCCATTGGCTCCTTCACCACGTCGTCCGACTACCAGTACCAGACGCTGCGCTGCAACGTGGACCTGCTACGGATCATCCAGTTGGGCGTGGCCTTCTTCAATGAGGACGGCTCGTACATGGAGGAGCTGCCCGTGTGGCAATTCAACTTCAAGTTCAGTCTCAGTGAGGATATGTACGCGCAGGACTCGATCGAGATCCTCAAGCAGGCCGGGATCGACTTTGCCAAGCACGAGGAGCAGGGAATTGAAGTGGCTAGGTTCGGAGAACTGCTGGTGCCCTCCGGACTCGTGCTGGGCGACCACGTCAAGTGGGTCTCGTTCCACGGCTCGTCCGACTTTGGCTACCTGCTCAAGGTGCTGACCTGCGCCCCGCTGCCTGCCGAGGAAGACACGTTCTTTGACCTGCTGCACACGTACTTTCCGGCCACGTACGACCTCAAGCACGTGGCGATGGACTTTGACAAGGTTGGAGGACTCAGTCGCTTGGCCGAGGACCTCAAGGTGGAGAGAATAGGCACAATGCACCAGGCTGGATCAGACGCGCTGCTCACGGCCGCCACGTTCTTCAAGATGGTTGAAGTCTTCTTCGAGGGCAATGTCGAAAACGCAGCCAAGTACTCTGGTCAGCTCTACGGATTGGGCAACAGCATCGCCACCTTGGGCCAGACATAGACTAGCAGCACAGGCGAGTGCTGAGGATACGAACAGGCTTAGGAAAGCACATGCAAATAGCACGACGACCAAAACCCATCTACCAAAAGCAGACACTAGAAGCACTGTGGATTAGCTGTAGCCAATGTCCTCTTCACTCTACTTCGACCGGAAAACGCATCCTTTTAACGTGGCGCTGCACGCGCGCCATTGCCCTAATATTCTTCACGGCGTTTGTCCTAGTGCTGCTGGATGAAACGCACCACTTCGAGGATGTCAGCATCCTTGACGCTGCACTTGACGAACGAGATCTCGCAGGGCGAGTCCACGTCGAACTGGAACGCAGCTCCATCACGGCCGACCGGAACTTGGGACAAGTCTTGTTCGTCATCGTCTCCCTCGGTCTCGAGCGAAGAGCGAGTCGTCTTGAGCTGGGTCAGTTCCTTCTCCAGTGCATCACGCACCGCCTGTGGGCTGGAGGCGCCCTTGGCCTCGCTCTTGTTGCACACCACCATGATCGGCGGCGTCTGGTCGTTCACCTTCTTGTTGGCAAAAATGTCGTACAGGAACCTACCAACACCAGCATCAATTAACCACAAGCAGTTGCAACAACAGCAGACCACCAAACTCCGTACTCTGCAGCCTTGCGAAACGACGGCAGGTCGCTGGCGTCCACGAAGAAGGCGATGCAGCCAGCCACGGGGAAAAAGTCCGCCACGCGTCTACAAAAATCACAATAAGCAAATCAGAATATTGCGATAGCAACTCTCTAAACTGCAATCCTCTTACGAACGGAGACGTTCGTGGCCTGGGTAGTCCACGACCGTGAGCTCGGCGTCGAACTTGTCCGGATTGTACTTAGGGTGCACCATAAAGCGGAACGTCTGCTCCTTCATGGAGCTCACCGTGTCTATGTGCTGTCCGTCCCGGATGAGGTGGAAGAAGCTCGTCTTGCCGGCGTGGCGAGGGCCCAGCAGCAGCGCCATCTTCTTCTTCTTGCCCGTAAAACTCACGTTGAGGCCGCGCATGTGCAGGATAAAGCGCACCACGAGCACCACGTAGACCACGACGAGGGCCACGAAGGGCACCACCATGTAGGCCGGCGCCCCGTAGAACTTGTACGTCAGCAGCTCCACCAGCATCGTCAGCGGATGGAAAGAGGCTCTTGCACTTGGGATCGCACGATCAGGAATGACACGTCAGGGTCGAAATGGACCTCTCAACTCAATACCTCCCACTTCCGTTGATATCGTTTTCCCAAGGGTATGTGAAATTCAAGCTCTAAACCAGGCATATAGATCATGTTTATTGATTGATATGGACGGGGGAACGGAAGATACAGGTAGTCATCCCTAAGTGCGAGTGTCAATCAAGTGCGGGCAACTGTCAGTTCAAGTCCAGAGGGAGTGTGTCAATTATGTCGGAGCCTTCGAGACGTCGAGAGCGTGTGAACGTCGTGTGGAAGCCCGCGCACTTGGCGGGCGTCTTGGTGCTGGCGCTGGCCTTCGTGGACGCTTCCGTCGTGGTGCAAGTGGCGCGCGTGCTGCTCTTCGTATACTTCGTGCTGGCGAGTCTCGACTTGGCGTTGACTCGCTACCACCTCTGGACGTTCGAGCCCACGACCCCCGAGCTCAAACGCTATGCTTTAGTCACGGGGGCGTCCTCGGGCCTTGGGAGGGAGATGAGCTACTTGCTGTCGGAGCAAAAGTACTCGCTGCTACTGGCTGCACGCTCCGAGACGGTGCTCGAGAGGATGCGCGCCGAGATTGAGCTCGTGAACCGCCCGACGGAAGTTCTGGTGTGTGTCTGTGACTTGGCGACCACCGAGGGCATCCACAAGCTCATCCAGTTCGTCAAGGACAAGCAACTGGTGGTCGACATCCTCGTCAACAATGCAGGCGCGTGTCTGACCAAGAACTTCACAGAGCTCAAGGAGAAGGACGTGGACGAGCTCATGATGCTCGACATGCACGCTACGGTGAAGCTCACGCACGCCATTGTGCCGCAGATGGTCAAGCGTGGGGTTGGACGCGTGATGAACATCAGTTCCATTGCGGGGGCCTTTGCGGTTCCCACGGCAGCGCTGTACGGCAGTAGCAAGGCCTTCGTGACCAGCTTCAGCCAGGCGCTGAGCTACGAACTGCGGTCGACTGGAGTTACGGTGACTTGTGTGTGTCCGGGACCTGTGGCCACCAACTTTAGCAAGACGGCGAACCTGGACCAGGCAGTGTGCATGACGGTCCCGGGGATCACGGCGGATGCCAAGGACACGGCCAAATTGGCGCTGGACGCGATGTTTAACGGTGAAGTGCTCGTGTACGACACGTGGTTCGCCTACTTGACCGCCAATTTGGTGCAGAGCTTTCTGCCGGGTCGCCTCGCTGCATTCTGCTATGGCGCCGGCATGCACGAGCTCAAGAATGTGTGGCAGATGGTCAAGAGATAATTTGATGCAAGACGCAACGCGACGGATACGGTTTTGAAGTTGAAGGTGTAGCACATGTGGTGGCTAAAGACGCTTTTGCGAGAATGCAAAGCAGAAGCAGGTCATGTGCGATTTTTTTCTAAGAGTTTATTCACAGTGCGGTTGATTATTGTGCCGTCGGCCTGAACTGGGGCAGCGCGAGAGCTTTCACTTGGTCAATAACTTGGAGCAGCGGGATGTGCTGCTCCTCAGCAATAACCTACACAACCAGAAAAACACAAGTTAGTTTTGCATGCACAAATGATGGCAACAGATGTAACATTCTTGCCTTGCAATGCTCAAACTCCGGGTGCACATTCACCACTTCATTGCCGAGGTAAGCGACTTTGACGTCTACGGAGCGACCGAACGCAGACACCGACACAAACTTGCGAGAGAGGAAAACACGGTCCACCACGTTCCTGTTCAATCGAGCGTTTTTTTGGCGATTCGCCACAACACGAGCAATAGTTAGTGTGCGATTCGTCTCAGGCCAACTCATTCCAGAGTGAAGTGAATACACACGACAACATTGATCGCACGTACCGACGAACACCGAGCGTTGTGGTTTCAAGAAAAAGCGTCTCTAGAATGTCTTGCTCGTGCTCCTTGCGACACAAAACACTGTTCAAAACAACACAAACCCACACACAGCATCAGAATCACGGCGCTCAGCTTGATACGAGTCTGGTGTGGGTACCTGAGGCACACGCCCGGTCGACTCTTCTTCATCTGGATAGGCTGTTTCCACACGTCCAATGCGTGGTGCTCTGACATCAAGCGCTCCGACACGTAGCCGATTACCTGCGGGTTCACATCATCCAGGTTGGTCTCAAGAACGACGACTTCCTCGGTGGCAAAAGGACAAGAGGCAGGCGCAGCAGACCTTGAGGTGGTGGCGGCCGGGTTGGCATAGCTCTTTTCGGGAGCTAGCGAATCAATCTTTCTTCCGATTGCAACGCGGACAATGTTGGCGTGACCCGGGAAGTCCTTGGTGCCAGCGCCAACGCCTGTGTGCGTCGGGATGAAAGCAGGTGGCTCGCCAAACGTGGAAGCGAGCGCCTTTACTAGGCTGATTCCCGTCGGCGTCACGAGCTCTCCCTTCGCTCTGCAATCGCAAGAAATATTGTTGTGAGTATAGTGCAATGAACTCGATGAAAAGCCTGAAACCTCGTAGACACAGCAGACAGACTCACCCCTTCGGAGCAGGACACACTGGGACACCGATCATGAGCCGGAATGTGGCTGGCGGCGGAACAGGTAGCTCTCCGTGCATGCACTTGACCGTGCCCGATGAGAATGGAAGGAACGACGCGTGCACTTCGCGTACGCCGAGCAAGTCGAGGGCCAGCACGGAGCCGATCGTGTCCACGATGCTGTCGATCGCGCCCACCTCGTGGAAGTGGATTTCCTCCAGAGACGTGCCGTGCGTGTGGGCTTCTGCCTGCGCCAGGAGCGTGAAGACCGCCACGCTCTTCTCCTTGACCCACTCGGACAGCTCGCTCTCAGCGATCAGAGCCTTGATATCGTCCAGGTTGCGCATGGGTTCGTCGTGGCTAAAGTCTTTTTCACTGCTGTGCTTGTCTGCATCCTCATGGTCATGGTCATGCTCGTGGTCGTGATGGTCGTGAGAATGGTCGTGGTGCATCTCGACCGGAGCCGTCTCCACGTCCTTCACTTGCTCTACCTCCTCCTGAGCGTGCGTGTCTTCATGTCCATGGCTGTGGCTGTGGCTATGACTATGACTGTGGCCATGCCCATGACTGTGACTACGACTGTGGTCGTGACTGTACTCGAGTGCGTCCCCTGGCGTGGGTGGAGCTGCCTCCTTGTGCTGGTAGATGGAGCCCACGTGCGCCTTAACGCCTGCGATGCTGCCTGGTCCCTTCCACGCTCTGCTGGTGCTCAGTGTCCACTCTCCTTTGATGCCGTGGAGCGACTCGAGGCCGTGCTTGATGTCTTCCAGTAACGCTCCCTACGAATGAATGAGCCAACAACCGTCAGAACGAGGACAATTGGGAGCTAGAGACTGCGAGCGACACCCACTGCGTCAATCAGCGCGCCCAGGAGCATGTCGCCCGCGATGCCCGCGGAGCAGTCGATGAAGGCGAGCGTCGTGCCGCTCATGCTTTCGGTGGTCGGTCCGGCGTCTTGGTCTGTGGTGCACAAGAGGGCAAGTGGTCCAGCTTCACTGACGTCAGAGCGGTAAAGTTGCGGTAAAGTTGCAGCACATCGTTGAAGCGAGCAGAGTTGCTGTAACGTCGACCAGCCAAACTTTGTTTGACAAGCATCAAAGTCAACAAGAAAGAAAAGCCACGAGAGTTTCGTATCCGACAGAGTGGAGGTTGCGGCGTTGAGGAGTCCTCAATGATGACGCGGACATGGCGGAGGATTGGAGGCATGTGCACGCGGTGGTTGCCAGTTCTCAGAACCGTCGTCACTGATGAATCAAATTTGAATTGATCATGTACTGTAGTGGAAGTTCCAATTCAATTTGAAGTCAATTCTTTCGTTGCGTGGACCACACTGGGCAAGGCCTTTCTTGTTTGCTTCTGCCAGTGCGAGAAAGAACAACATCGGCGGCAACCATGACCAAGAAGAAAGACCACGAAGACGTGCTTGCGCGACTGGTGCGTGACCTAGAGTCGAAAAAGACTCTGTGCCGTGTCAAGGACTACGCTGGCGTGTCCCTCGAGCAGCTAAACCAGCACGTGAAGAAAATCGGTCCGTTGGTCCATCCAACACTTGGCGAGCAGCCTGGCTTCTTCGTCGACGAAGGCCGATTTGTTCCATTTCGGATGGTGGTGTTCGGACGCAGCGTGATCGGACCATACATCTGCAAGGCGCTGCTGAATTGGGCTGCGTGGAGTGGCCATGGTGGACGAGTGACAGATGCGCAAGGTGAATACGTGCTGGATGGCACATTGCTTCGGGTCCCCGATGTGGCGTATGTGCCTCGAGATGATGCAAGGCAGCTGACCGAAGCTCAACGATGGACTCGTGGTGGAGAACCTTTTGCTCCGACGTTCGTGGTGGAAATCGACATTCTCACTGGTCCACATTCCAAGCTTGATGCTCTCGATCACAAGATGCGGCGCGAGTACTTTCCTCACGGTGTGCAATTGGGATGGCTCATTGATCCATTGAACAAAATCATGTACGAATACAAGCGATACGCCCGAGGAAATCGTCTTGTTCGACGCGTTGGCAATAGCGTGTGGAGAGATCTTGATGGAGCTCCCGTTCTTCCTGGCTTCACTCTTAATTGCGAAGATTTGGACGATGTGTTGGACCAAGAATCTGGATCGTCATCCGAAGAAGAAGTTGATTTGACTTGCCCAGAGCATGGATGCACAGAACGATTCGACAGACGCGGTGCGTTTGCTGGTCACTCTGAATGGCACCGTGCTGAAAGTGCTAGAGCTCGACGTAGAGCAAACCGTGCGAACCATTAATTCAAGTGAATCATCACCGAGAGCAAAGGAAAATGGGCAATAGCCCCAAGAAAACAAAAAAAAGCAAAAGATATC
>AUWJ02011626.1:0-28217 GCA_000468175.2 Phytophthora cryptogea
CCACGAGTGAGTTAAATGCACGAGCGATGGGTGCGAGTTGGGAAACAAGGTGCGGCGCTCGTTGGAGGGGCGTTGCGCTGTGGTTATGCTGCGCGGCGGCGGCTACCTATGGACTAACGTGGAGCCGGCAGCGTGGTGGTCGAGAAGAACTGTCTGAAAATGCAAGGGGCTCGGAACTTGCGCGTGCAGATCGGATATCGATGCCGTCGTGTTTGTTGCTGGTATTTTGGACTTGACCTGATGGTCAAACAGCCAGCAAAACTACATGAACCTGGCGGTGACAAGCCAATCTGTCCAAGGCGCAAGATGTCCAAGGCGCTGTTGCTGTGCGATGCAAGGCGAGCTCGTCGTCACAGACGTGACGATGACCACCTCGACGAGGCCGGTTCTGCCTCTGGCATTGGCCATCACACACTTGACGTGCTCCGTTTTGTGGAGAGCATTGGCTGCGCGATTCCGGCGCTGCATTGCTGAGACCGGACCATCTGCCCATCTCCAGTCGAGCAAAGTCTCTGTTGCCGTGTGAGTCAGGCGCTCGAAACGTGCAGCACTAGAGCGAGCGCTTCAATTGCTCTGCATTAGCAGCACCCGCCACCGCGGTCCCGGACCTTCCACTCCTTTAAATGACGTGCAGAGGAGTGTTGACGCCTTCCTTTGCTGTCCTCCAGCCCGATCTCGGACATGCAATCGACTGACAAACGTTCGCCGTTGATCGATGGCCGGTGCAAGTGGGTCCTCCGTTGACCTCCACTTGTCAGTCATCTCGCCAACACGACCGCGAGCGCCGCCGCCATTGGCGCAAGCCCGTCAAACGCGTGTCCCAGTCTCTTTAGTCGCGTTGATCGTTTCTGAAGCTGAGCTGAGACCGACCACCGCTCGCTTCGAGCTCAGTCTACTTTTCGCGGCGTCCTGCTCAAGTGCGTGTCCAGCTCCAAGGTCCAAGATGGCGTCGTGGATCTTCAGCATGGTGGGCCGCCAGGAGAGCGAGCGGTTCGCGCTGCCCAAGCAGACGTGGGTGCAGCGCGTGCAGCACTACGCGCCGATCTTCCGCTGGCTGCCGCACTACAACGTGGCCAAGGATCTCAAGTTCGACATCGTGGCCGGCGTCACCGTGGCAATGATGCTCATCCCGCAGGAGGTGTCGCTGTCCACCATCATGAACGTGCCGGCGCACCACGGACTGTACACCGCTGCGACAGCGCCGTTGGTGTACGCCATCTTCGGTTCCAGTACGGTGCTGTCGGTCTCCAGCGGTTCCGAGGTGTCTCTGCTGGTCGGAACCATCCTGGACGACATTGACAGCCAGGAGGAACGAGTGGCCACGGGCATCATGATGGCCTTCCTGAGTGGCTGCATCCTGCTGCTCGTCCGCATCTTGAACCTCAGCCAGCTCGCCGACTTCTTCTCGCGCCCCGTTATGGGCGGCTTCGTGTCGGCCGGCGGCATTTTGATCATGCTGTCGCAGTTCTCCAATGCTTTGGGCATCAAGTTCCCGTCGCAGGACTACCCACCGCAGACGGTGTACCAGATCTTCAACCACATTGGTAAAACCAACTTGAATGCGTTCGCAGTTGCTGCCATCTCGATCGCGTACTTGTTCGGTGTCAAGATTTTCAAGAAGCGCTTCTTCCCGTCGCCAGTGTTGATGCAGCTCTTCGAGACGGACAAGCCCACCAAGGACGAAGTGCCAGCCCAGTCCGACAACACCCTGCATATCCACACGCCGGTGGGGAACAACGACACTGCCGAGGTCACGCACAGTCATGGGTTCTCAATTACGGACCAACAGTACGTGAGCATGGAGTCTGCACGTCAACGACGCGGTGACCACACACCGTTAACTGAAGCTGCTGAGAAGACTTTGGACAAGACCCCGAAGCAGTCCAAGGGAAAACTGCTCTCAATTTTCCTAGTGCGCACGTTGTGTGACCTGGGTCCGTTGGTGGTTTGTATTATCGGTGGCATTGTCGGGTATGCGTTGGGCCCTTCGCACCTGAAGCTCACGGGATCGATTCCAGGCGGATTTCCGGACCCGAAGGTGCCTTGGTACGGCTTCGACTCGGGTCTCATAGCTGGCGACCGCTTCGGGACGATTTTGTACAATTCGCTGACGGTGGTTGTCGTCGTGTTCCTGTCGAGTATTGCAATGGCCAAACGTCTCGCTATTCAACGTGGTGAAGACATCAACTGCGACCAGGAGTTGACGGGACTTGGTATTGCCAGCGTCGTGTGTGGATTCTTCCAAGCCATGCCCCCTACGGGCGGTATGTCTCGCACAGCAGTGAATTTGCTGAACGCCCACACGCAGCTCTCGTCGATCATCACGACTTTTATTGTCATTCTCGCTCTCTACACGCTGACGGGTGCCATGTATTACCTGCCGAGCGCCACACTCGCGTCGATCATTATCGTTGCCGGCTACTCGCTGGTCGAGTTCAAGGAGGCCAAATGGCTCTACCGTGTCAAGCGTGACGAGTTCGTTGTGTGGACGGCGTCGTTCGTGTTGACTCTGGGTCTGGGCGTGCTGGACGGTCTGATTGCCTCCATCGTGTGCTCCGTGTTGGCGCTCATGTGGAAGACCAAGACTTCGCCCGTTGTCATCCTCGGTGAGCTGGACAACGGCCGATTCGTCGATCGTGAGCTCTTCCGTGAGGCGCACGATCTGGGCGACGTCATTGCCATTCGCGTAGACAGTTCGCTCTACTTTGCCAATTGCGAGCGTGTCGCGCTCTTTGCAGAGCGTGAAATGGTTCGTCTTCAGGCCCACGGGATCACCACTCGCGGTGTGGTGCTGGACATGTGCAACATGAACGACCTGGACGCTACGACAATCCAAGTGCTGTCGGATATGCAGGAGAAGCTGGCGGTGCGTAAGGTGCGCTTCGCCATTGCGAACGCCAAAAGCAGACTGCACGATATCGTGGCCTCCACCAACATCATCAAGCGAATTCTGGCCAACGACCCGAGCATCTCGGTGGAGGAAGCTGTGCGTCTACTGAGGGACTTGCCCACATCAGGCCACACGTCTCCGTCTTCCATGTCGCGCTTGTCGACGGTGCAGGACAAATTGTAAGTAGTGGTATATGCCAAACCAATGTAGTTATTCATTTTTCATGTATCGACGAGTGCACTTAACTTCCTGTGGGTTCTACCCTCCGGTGCTCGGAGGACCACTAATGTCTGAGCCGCAGTTCTTGCATCTCGTGGCAGCACCTTGCACAAACTCTTTACAGTAGACGCACTGCTTCTTCACGCCAACCTTGAGCTTGAAGACGAATTCGAGTGCTGTCGACGGCAAGAAAAACGTTAACCAGAGCTTTTTGTTGTACATTAGACACTTGCAACTTACCTTTTTTGACAGCGAAGAACAGGAAGAGAGCATTGATGATAAAGTTCATGATGTTTTCAATGAACAGTCCGTAGTTGATGGTCACCGCTCCAGCGTCTCGAGCTGCAAAACACAACGTTAAGTAAGTGAGCTCATCCAAGTTACCAATATCACGCTGTTCTCACCTTCTCTCCATGTTTGCCAGGTATCACCGGAACACGACGGAGTCGTGGATGGACATCGCACCGGCCAGTAGTGGTTTGCAATACCTCGTGCTATGAAGCAGCAAAGTCAGCAACAAGTTTTTACGAGATTCAAAGACAACAAAATATCGTTATACCTGTGAACAAACTGATGACCGGCGACAGGATATCGACGACCAAGGAGTTGAGGATCGTGGAAAAGCTCGAGCCCAAGATGAGACCCACCGCCATGTTGAGCATGTTGCCCTGCTGAATAAACTCCTGGAAGTCCGACAACAATCCTCGAGTCGTCAGAAGCTC
Organism: Phytophthora cryptogea; assembly: GCA_000468175.2. Classification (NCBI taxonomy): domain Eukaryota; phylum Oomycota; class Peronosporomycetes; order Peronosporales; family Peronosporaceae; genus Phytophthora; species Phytophthora cryptogea. The sequence goes on from AUWJ02011626.1 coordinate 3,832, forward strand.
ACGATTTGCCAGTTCTTGGACGCGACCGAGTAGCGAAACATTCTCGGGAGGTGGCGGCGGTGGTGCAGCAAACGGATTCCAACGCATGATAAGAAGACGTCGACGAGTCTGTCGTGGAGAATTCAAGCTGATAAATGAGCTCTAGCTCTTCAGATGCACGGGAGAGGCGTGCATCAAATTTGTCGGACAGACCATGGTTTGTTCGGCCAGGTGTCCATGCCCAGCTGTGTGCTCTATCAGGAATCTGTGGGTGCATTATTCACTCTTCATAGTTAGCTTTTACCGGCGTTCTCCTCACTAAGGTACCAGGATGTTTCAACTCACGTTAAGTTTCACCGCCAGGTCGAGGTGTCCGCCTTCATTCGCTCTAGGCACCCACAGTTTCAATGAGCCACCACCCGTGCCAGGGAGTCCCAAGAAACCAGGACGCCATCGATCCAGATAAAGCGACTTGCCTCCCAGAGCTGTCACATTGGACGTCCACGTTGCGGTGTCTCCTGCTGGGACGTACTTCTCACCAATCTTGTCACCTCCAGAGAAGATGTTCACAGTGGCGTTTTTGGTGTCGGCGCTCTCGAAAGTAAGCGCGACGACGCCATCGCCCCTCTTTTTCCAGAGGAGGCTGCTATCAGCGAAGGCCTTGCCAACGGTATTCAAACCGAGCGTGGCGGGGTCGGTGCCGTCGTCGATCTCTCCGATGAACTGCGTGGGGCCGCAGATTGGCTGGACGTACTCGGTGATAACACCAAGGATTCCAGTACTGTCGACACCGAGAACGAAGGTGGTCATGGCGACCTTGTCCGTCACGACTCGAATGTACTCGTTGGCTGTCAGTGAACTGCCGTTGTCGCTCTTGCCCGTCTCGATCAAGTCGTCTACGATCACACCCAAAGTCTTCCGTAGTGTGTCCCGGGTTTGGTAGGCCGTAGCTTCATTGGACTCGGTGATGAATTGGTCCATGCAGTTGTTCGTCACCGTTGGGATGTCATGCACAAAGAGCTCCGACTCGTACATTGCCACTCGGAGCTCATTCTGAGAGATATCGGGGTTCTCCTTCTTCATCTGAACTACAGTCATCCAAGTGTGATCCGTAAGTCGCTTGAGCTCGTAGCCGCACGTCGAGTTGGAAGCCAACCCCGTCTTCAGTGACGATATGTCGGTCTCGTTCAGCTCCACCAACGGTTGAGTGAAGTTGGTACGTTTGAGAAATGCTGTGAACCGATCCCAACCCCGGACAATGTCGTCTCCATGGTCGAGAATCTCTCCGAGTTGGAGCTGGATGGTGTCCACGATCCAACTCGCAGGGTCCATGACTGCAGGGTACGGGAGACCCAAGCACATGGCAATGATGACGGGGAAATCGATCGTCACGTAACTCGTTTGGTACAGCACGGCCATGATCCGGTCGAAAGAAGCTTGTGGGTCGTACACCTTGATGTAGCTAATGTACTTGATGAGCATCTTGATGTTTCCGATCATGGCTCGGATGCACTTGGCGCCTGCTACGAGCTTTTTCGCTGCTGTGGTCAGTTGTCCGAAGACGCCCATCGTGGTGAGAGATATCGCGGCTTGCACTACGTTCGACGTCTTGGAGTAGTATTCCAGTCCACAATCATCGTTCTGACGGATGCATTCCCAGCCGCATTTCACAGGATACGACAACGGACACTGGGCCCAGCACGTTTTCCTCTTGTAGTCGAAGCCAACGGGGCAGGTTTCCATGACATGTGCCTTACGGTAACAAGCAGAGTCGCCACGATCGGGGGCGCCGATGGTTGGCCCGACCCAATTGCGGTAGGTCGATTCGACCGTGTCGATAGTCTTGACGTGTGCTCCGAAAGAGGCGTGAGATGTCGAGGAGCTTTCTTCACCGCCTTCAGCAGTGAAATTAGTCGAGCTCGAGGTCAAGGCTTCAGCTGGTATTGTCGTCGTGGGTGGTTCCGTCGGACTGATAACCACTGCTCTGCCTGCTGAAGCTGCCAATACTAATAGAACCGACAATTGAATCCACTTCAACATGAGTCTGTGCAGAGGCTGCGAAACTTGACTTGTGTAGAGCTCGACGAAATTGAGAATGGTTTTATCGACTGGGGTATCTCGCTACTTGTTCTCCTCGATAAGCTCGCTGCGGTGGGTGATGCATGCGATTTCAACCATCGACTCCCTCGCACAACGGTCTAAGTATTCCACACGTTGCATCCTTATCTCACGAGGGTAAAACTGCTAATTTGTTCAGCTTTTGTGCATCAACCTGTTGTATGCTTAGGTTGTGTACGGGACTTTGCTTCGACCTGAACGAGAGCCAAGAGCAACATCGTGTGAGATGGGGGTCGACATCGCACTGCACATCTTTGTTTGAGCTGTTCGAGGTCGCGACCCAGTCACCGGCGCGATTAACGCGGTGATACCGCGCAACGATTATCGCCGCCCAGTCTTTGGGGGAGGTAACCTGCTTCTGTCCGATGATCCGGTTCCGCCGCTTCACTGCGTCGACCCCCATCAATGCTCGTCGGGCCAATGAAGTTTCTCCTCCGACTGGAATTTGCATGCAATTTGTCAACCAACAAAGCACTCAAACTTCTGGTGACCCGCTATCTCGATGCACGTCCAGACTTTGGAGAGACCACAAGAAACTTTCGTGGCCTTCGGTTGATTCTATTGGCACGATCTCAATAAACAGATAGTGTGTACGTAGTTCTTGTGCGAGCGCACCAAAGGCTATCATCGCTACATGTACGTCTTATCGGGAGTTTGTCGTATCGCCAAGGCGTCTACTGTGTCTAATGGCCCGAGACTTTGGCGGGATCGAGGACGGTAGCGCTGACAGCAGGATTGTTGATGTTTTCCCAACTGGAGAGGACAAGAAGAGAGCTTGTGTAGCAACAACAAGGTCTGAATCAAACAAAAGCAGCATTGGCATTGGAAACACTTCGCACTTGTTCAAAAGGGCCCAAGACTGCGCGCCACCATGTCCACATTCGCGATTGCCTGATTGTCGCTGCTAATGCTGTAGAGACAGCGAAACAGCAGCGCGCAGTGGTCTCGAATAGTCTGTTGCATCTCGGCCGTCATGGGTTTGTGCTCCTCGCTGAACAAATCCTTGACACCTGGAAGCAATCGTCGCGCCATCCAATCCGGGTGTCCACCGTCCATGTGTCCGCATAGCAGATCGATGAAGTACGGAGGCCACTTGCTGCCTCGCTGGAGAATTGGCACGAACTTGTCTGCGTCCAACAGCAACATATTGAGCTGCACGTAGCCTTCCAGTAGACTGTAGTAGTAACCTGTGTAGCCCATAGAGCCGTAAGGTTCGATCCCCCACGTCGTCGGGTCCAGCGAGTTGCCGTCTTCATCCACCGGCGGCCTCGTGTCCGTTGCTGCGAATTCCTTCAGAGCGTCCACAAGACAACGAGCGAAGTGCGCGATCTGCTTCTCCTGCGCCTCCGTCTTGAAGTAGCGGTAGCGTCCGTCCTGGATGGTGACAGATGCGTAAATATCGGCCAGCGTTGTCCAGGGAAGGCGGTGAGCTTGATGTGTCGCCATGGTGGCTGAAAGGAGAATGGGCGAGTACAATGTAGTCACATCCTTAGAATAATTACACTTGCATATACATGTATCACTCGTCCGAGGTGTGAGTGTTGGTCTCCTCTATGAATTCAATGTAGCTATCTCTGAAGTTGCAACGGTTGCTCAAAAGGGGCTCAGATCGTACTTTATGCGGTTAGTGTAGCCATGTAGAGGGTCAAGTTGAAGTGGTTTGGACGCTGGGGCCTAGTTTCGTCTCGGTGGGCGCTACTTTGAGCCCTTTGGCAACCAAGTCGGCGCTTTTCATGAGTTTGTTCAGGCCCTGGACGATCATCATGGCTGTGGAAGGACAATAAATGGATTAGTTTGGTGTGGAAGTGTCTGGAGAGTAAGCAGACCACGCACCTCGTTTGACTGCAAAGTACAGGAACAGCGCGTTAATGAAAAAGCGCACGACATTCTCAATGAACAGTCCATAGTTAATGGTGATGGCTCCTGAGTCTCGCGCTTGACTTGGCGTCTCCCACGAGTCGCTGCTACAGTCTTTGTGGTTATGGGGACATCTTGCCACAGCGTAGTAGTTGCCCAAGCTGCGTGTGGAGACCAGACTGAGAATCGGCGACAGAATGTCCACCACTAAGGATTGAAGAATGGCTGTGAAGGACGTGCCCATGATCATACCGATGGCCAAGTCCACGATGTTACCGCGCTGTATGAAGCCACGAAAGTCCGTCACCAATGCGTGCAGATCGTCCCTCGGTGAGATCGCCTGGATGTGAGTCGTAACTTTGTCCAGTACTTTTTCCATGTCATCCGCTGATATCGAGAGCGCATGCTTCGTTTCATCGACGATGGCTCCACACTGTGGAGCAGGTATCGCAGCTGTAGTGCGCTGTGCAAACTTCATTCCGCTGGACGAAGCAGTTCTGTCAACTGGGTTTGTCGGATAGAACTCCCAACTATTTCCAGCCTCGATGCTGCGTCTGAATTTGGCAGGGTTCCTCTTTCGTCTCCCCAGCATCGAGTCATGGTGTCTTGGACATTCAATTTTCGTACATTTTCAGTTTTACAGACACTTGGGGGTCTAGGATGCCCGTCTTGGTATGCAGTTTGGTGATCTAAATGCTGTGCACCCGCGAGGCACGCGTCAGCGCCTGACTTTCGTCTGATGGCATCTCCTCCGTGCGGATGGCAGTGATCGCCTCTCGGAATCCAATGCGGGCATCATTGTGAACAATGCCCACAAGAAACTCGGACGTCTGAAGCAGATGCTGGAGTCGGTCACGTGCGTTGACAATAGCGAGCATGATGCCCTGAAGCCGAAGTTCAGCTTTCAAATGCTTCATCATCTGAATTGTCGTCGTATCCCAGTCCATGATGGAGCACGCGTCAATCACCACGCCGCGAACGAGAACACCCTCAGTCTCATGCCGCTTGCGAACCTCGCGCTCCACTACACGCTCGATGTACTCGCAGTTGGCAAAATAGAGCGCACCCTCAACACGAATTGCCACGACGTCAGACAACGCACGAGCAGTGTCAGGGTACAAGTCAAGATCCACAATTCGGTTCTCACCGGTCTCCTCGTCGGTCACCTCACCAAGCATTGATACGGTCGGGCGACGAGTCTTGTAGATCACAGCGACGAGCGAGCAGAAAATAGAAGACAGTAGTCCCGGAAGCACGCCCAGCAGGCATGAGAGTATAAACGACGCGAGCCACACGTAGAACTCGTCGCGCTTGACACGATAAAGCCACTTGGCTTCCTTCAACTCAATGAGCGAGTAACCTGCGACGATAATGATGGATGCCAGGCTCGCCTTCGGCAGGTAGGCAAGTGCTGAGGTGGATGTATAGAGCACTAGCACCACAACGAGCACAGTGATAACACTTGCGAGCTGCGTGCGCGCATTCTGCATGTTCACAGCCGTGCGCGAAAGACCGCCGGTTGAAGGCATGCCCTGAAAGAAGGAGCCAACAAGGTTGGAAAACCCCAGTGCAATCAGTTCCTGGTTAGGGCGGATTCGGTAGCCCTCCTTAATGGCCAAACGCTTGGCCATCGCGACACTGCACATGTACGAGATGATAGCGATCGACAACGTATCGATGAAAAGATGGTACAGGCGATCTGCTTCAATGATATCCGTAACCAATCCGTACCAGGGCCTCTTGGGAGACGGATAGCCGCCAGGCACGTCTCCAGCAAGCGTTAAAGAGCCTTCTGGAGCTAAATAACCCACAATTCCACCGAGAAGGCATACCATAAATGCTCCCAGATCACAAACCAGTCGTAGTGCGATCAACACCGCCATCTTGGAGCGCAATAAACGAATTGATGTTGATGACGCTGCCAGCATACGTCCTGTCAGCGCTGTAGTTGAGTCGGCTGATTCTGATCCAGTCTCCGACTTTGCGGGCGACGCAAGCTCCTTGATCCGTCGCTTCATTTCCGCTTCCGCTTTAGCCTCTGCTTCGTCGTCATCACGGTCAGCGTCATCGTTGCGAGTACGTCGAGGCCTCTCCACTGTTGGCTGCGTAGGATTCATCCTCGGTAAAGTTCGTGTTGCTCCTGTTTCATCTGAACTGGAACGGTGCAATCCCGTTGCCACTCCACCGTCCGGACGGGCACCAAAATCAAGAGGCCTCTCAATCGTAATGTAGTCTTCATCTGAAAGCGAGAAACCCACGCCTTCATCATCCATACGTCCGTTACGCGTGCTGCGAGTAATCGCGGCCATATCTCGCTGATGGCAGGAGCGAGCTAAGTCCAAGTCGTTCGAGCCGAGATCACGGCTATTGCGCGTCGAGGAACCCCACGGAGACGACACCACATAGTCTCGGCGTCGGAGAGAGCCCGTCGTAAACACCGCCGGCAGGTCGGCCCACCTTGATCCACGGGGCGAGACCGTCACGTTCTCCACGTCCATGTTCTCTTCGTCGTCATTTCTTCTCGGCTGCCGCTTCTTGGGTTTAGGCACATCTCCCAGTTCAATGTCACCTCCATAACTCGCTGCAGTTTTCTTGTCCTGCTTTGCACCCTCCGTATCCTCGTCACTCATGTCACTTTGCTCTCCACTAGACGAGCTCGTGCTCATGGACAACTGGTTGAGCGCTCTGGACGTCTCAATGGCAAATTGATCTTCAAACTCCCCCTCCACTCTGGCCAGTTCCTTCACCACACGTCTCTTGAGCTCGTGCATCCCAACGAGCACTAAAATGGAAAAGGTCCCGAGTGCCAAACTCAACGTATTGAGATGTGGGAATTGCTCCATCAGATCCAGCACTGTAAGCACGGGTAGATCTCTGCTCTTGACCTCGAGCCCCAGCCAACTGGCCACTTGGGACAGCATAATGAGCACTCCACCAGCCGAAATGAAGCCGCCCATGACTGGCCGAGAGAAGAAATCTGCAATGACTCCAAGGCGGAACACGCCCATAAAGAGCAGCACAACTCCACTTAGAAACGACAATAGAATGCCCGTCGCGATGCGTTCCTCCTCACTCTCCACCTTCTTAATGGCCGAGCCCACGAGCAGACTCACTTCGGCCCCATTGGCCACAGATAGCACGCGAGAAGTGCCAAATAAAGGGTACACCATGGGCACCACGGCGGCCGTGTAGAGTCCGTAGATGGGGGGTACGCCCATGATGGCACTGAGGGATACTTCCTGGGGTACGAGCATGAGCCCGACCGTAACCCCCGACACGAGGTCGAACTGCAGGTCTTCACGCAGGTCGTAGGCGGGTAACCATTCCAGGATAGGGACGTGCTGCTTGAGAAAAAAGAGTAACCGCTGGCGGGTTATGCGCTCTCGGGCGTCGCACGCGGACGTCCACAGCGACGCGAGGACGGAGGTGAGCGCTGCGAGCGACATGTCGTTGGACGCAGGAGACGGCGGGGAAGACGACGCGGCCATTGGCAGCCTCCAGTTCGTCCCAGGACGCGTCGGAAGCGGGCAGGGTCCACGAGTGACACTGACGTAGCAGACGGCTGTCTCTTTGCGTGATGGCCAGATGCCAGTTGTTTCTATAGTTAGAACCCTTTGAAGAAGAATCCATTGCGCCGTAATCACCTAGGTGGATACGTAGCAACCTGTCAGTAAGAATACACGGAATAGTTGAACTTGGATCACCTCGAATTAGCCTAAAACGTAATAAAATAACAGTAAAAAGGACGCAGCCATTCCGCCATGCCTCTAGACGTGAGCATCAAGCAGGAGCGAGTGCGGGTCAACGCCAACACCAGTGCGCAAGAGGTTTCTACTCTCTCTCCTGTATTTGACCTCCAAATAGAAACGTTTCTAACTGTTTCTATTGCTCTGCCAGCTCTCGTCCGCCTTCCAGGCCGCTGTCCCACCGGACGAGCCGGAGCGCAGCAACCAGTTGCTCGTCCACGCGTGCAGCTGCGACGACGCGGCGTGTCGAGATCCAGAATTCCGAGGCGTTTGCGCCCACATGAAGCGCTTCCTGCGTGCCTCGTGCTGGGCCTCACACAGCTCCAAGTGGCGCGCGTACCCCATCGCCTCGGCGGTCGTGGAGCTCTTCTGCTTCCACGCGCTGCACTGCCACGAGCTCCAGTGCAATGTCCCCATGTGTCGCCAGTTACGCGGTCAAGTACTGCTTTAAGTTAGGGTAACACTTGGCTGCCTTAACGTCTGGATTACTTAGTAACCCCTTTGTGATAGTATTTATACTGTGCCAGATTGACATGGTTCCTGTAGTTTAGGACCTCAGATCGTTTTTTGTTGTTTTACAGAGCAGTTAACATGCAGGCTGGAGGGGCCAAGAAGTGGGTGCCCACGAGCTCGGGCAGCTCCAAGTTGCTTCGGTATCCGTCGAGTCTGAAGGGAGCTACTGCTCAGGAAGGCAAGTTGTCGTCAAGAAGACCGCGAACGTGTCCTGGCTCGAGACTCACACCGGAACTGCACTGGAATCTCAACAATGCGGCACTCAAGACGCTCTCCAAAGCGCAAGTCGAACAGCTTTACCAGTTGTTCAAGTTCTACGACTCGGCCACGACGGGCGATGCTTTGCCCTCGATCAACTGCACGCGGTTTATGGAGATCCTGCGAGATGCCCAGTTGCTGGCGGATTGTAGCGCTGACAGTGAAGACGAATATGTGGCTGCGTCGTCGACCAAGCAGCTTCAGGCTGACCAAATGGAGCGCGTTTTCGCGCAGGCTGTCTTGGGCAAGATGCGCATGCACCTTGATGCAGACGACCAACCTGTACTCACATTTTCTCTCTTCTGTGGCGCGTTGATGCACTGTGCGATGCTACTGGACCCGGCAGCACGACCGGAAGCTGCGCTGCAACGTATTGTCCCGGCCCTTTTGGAGAGTTCCAGCGTTCGAGGCCACGGCGTATCGGCAACGAAAGGCTTACTCAGCCACCTCCCTTCAGACGGCACAGTGTCTCTCTGGGCACCCATGGAGACACACGTCCTGCATCCAGACTCGAATGATGCACCGGAAGACTTTCGAGAGCTGGCTTTGTTCCAGCAGGTCATTGCCGACTGTACTCGCGACAAACTCCTTGAAGAGCGCAAGCAGGAAAGAGTGGAGCGGCACTATCAAATCCCTGATCATATCGTTGCCAGCTTTCATCCAGATACGATCGCGCTCATATCGGACAAGTTTCGCATATTTGACGCCTTCGACAGCGGTACGCTACCACGGCACGAAGTGTTCGCACTTCTGTCGAGTTTGGGGACGCACTTGGATCTTCCAGAACCATACGCAGTTGTGGCAAAATTATCAACCTACAATACTCTTCCACTGCAACAATCCGAGTCGAACAGCACTATTGGACAAGCTAGTAGTGGTGAATTGACGTTGCCGCAATTACTTCAAGTGATCGAGGCTACACGAGAGACAAAGCGAAACCCAGCCACTGCAAAACTTACAGCGATGAAGGTCTACATGGATAGGGCAGTATTAGCAGCGAGGACGAGCCTTCTTTTGAAGGCTTCTCAACTCGAAACGTTTGCACTGGATGAGAGCGATAATGTGGCGACTGCGCAGAAAACTAAGCGTACCAGTACCAGTGGTCCCCGTGGCAGGAGGAACGGTACATCAATTTTGAAATCTCGCAAGTCAACGCTTAGCCAAGGGACTGGTAGCGTAGTAGACACTGCAGTGATGAACAACAACCGCCGAGGTAGCACCAGCATGCGCAATGCCTCCATTTCAGACAGGAAGAGGCCATTGTTGCACCGAAAACCGTCGACAATGAGTGGCAAGTCCGACGCCAGTGACCGGAGGTATGAAGGACCTCAACCAACCCAGTTGTTGGCTTCCATGGCTTGTGCTGACACTGCCGTAGAGGTGCATGAAAGTGATGAAACGAAGACGCCTGAATGTCTAGCAGACGCTGCTCGCGACACTCAAGCAGGGTACCCGTCGAATGGCATCATGGTTCAGATACATGAATCCCCAAGCGCTAGCAACAGCAAAACGATTCGTATTTTTATGCTGCTTGGTGGCGATCACGATGGTGCTGTTTGTTACACGATCTCGCTTGTGTTTGCAACCAAGGAAATCATGGAGAGAGAAGGAGTTTACTACTCAGCAGCACCCAGTGAGACCACACGAATGACACCGGTGTTACCTGTACAGAAATGTCTGACAAATGCGCTCCGTATACTGAAGAAGTGCGTCATGGCTAAAGTGAAAGAAGGGTTTGAACTTCTTCCTCCAGATCAACTCAACATTGTGGACCAAATGCTGGTAGAGATATCTCGGCGGCAACCACACTATAGCAGCCCCGTCACGAGAATGCCTCGGTCTTGTGAGGAAAGGAACAGAAAATCTTCATCACAGACTGCAGTATCAGAATTCGGCCGTAAACCACTACCGCCACGACTCAAGTCTGCACCACCATCGAGACTGCTTCACAACCGCCAGTCCAATTTTCCCAGCGACTGCAACCATGTTTTTGCGGCTTGGCAAGCGTCTCAAAGAGATAACCACGCCTGGATACACGACGTAAATTCGGCATCACCTTTGAAGTTGGTGACAAGGCTCACCCAACCGAAATTCTTTCGTGGTAGCCGATTGAGCCCCTTTCGCGATCTGTCAAGTTACAACACTCAACACATGGAGGATCCCAATTCACTTGCAGCGGGGTTCAACCAACTCGCTTTCAAGGCATAAAGATTAAATGTATGCAAAAGTGTACTTGTACAGGACTCCGCCGATGTCAACCCTGGAAAAGCTAGACAATTAAGGTTGTAGCTTTGGCATCTGGCTATTTTCTTACGCGCGCAAAGTTTCAATGTTTTTAGTTGTTGAGCGTGCAAACTAATTATTTTATCGTCTTCGACTCCAAAGCCAACGTACTTTAGTGCCGAAAATACATGTCAAAGGGTAAGTAGTAGACCTCATTGCTGATTTACACATGGATGAACGTGGTTCCACTGCACCTAGTCCGAAAAGCAAGAAGTGGGTGTCTAAGAACGCTGGTGGGGCATTTCTCCTGCGCCAACCTTCCGGTCGAAATCCCAGCGACCCCCATTCGGATGACGTCTCTGCAGCAGTAGACAGACCACAAACATGTCCATCACCTAAGCTCACACCAGAGTTTCACTGGAATTTGAACACGTCGGCTCTCAAGACACTCTCGAGAACCCAAATCGAGCAACTCTACGGGTTATTCAAGTTCTACGACTCGTCCACCGTTGGTGATGAAGTGCCTTCAATTATCTGCTCTCGCTTCCTTGAAATCCTGCGTGATGCTCGGTTGCTGAGCGACGAAAAACCGTTAGAAAGAACACTACAAGCGGTATCGGCTGAGAGAATATTTGCCCAGGCAACCTTGGGTAAAATGCGCGTGTACCTCGACACGAATCATCAACCTGCGCTGACATTTTCACTATTTTGCGGCGCACTTATGAACTGTGCAATGCTGCTGCATCCTTTGATACCTCCTGAGCCTGCTTTACAGAGGATTTTGCCTTTCCTACTTGGTAATTCGGTTGGTGCTTTTTCTCCAGATAGAAGTTTGCTTGGTCACGTTTCTAGTGAGTCGGTTTGGACTCCTGGGAAATCGCAAGTTGTGGTTCCACAACTTGAAAACGACCAACTAGATTTTCGAGAGCTACCAATGTTCCAGGCAGTCATGGATGACTGTGCGAACGACATCGACCTGGAAGAGCAGAAGTACGAAGAATTGACACGGCTCCAAGAAATCCCCAATCGTCTCGTTGCAAACTTTCACCCTGACACGATCGCCCACATTTCCAACAAGTTTCGCCTGTTCGATGTCTTTGACCGTGGCGCGTTGCCTCGGTCTGAAATATTTGCTCTGCTTTCTAGTGTGGGGAGGCATGCAGATTTACCAAATCCACACGCAGTCATCGCACGCCTGAATGATCTTCCGTTGCGTCGAGCAATTTTGCAGAACGGAACTAGTAGTGCTGCTGATACCGAAGAATTGACGCTGCCTCAACTGCTGCAGGTAATTGAGAACACCCGAGAGTCAAAACGACACTCGGGCACTGGACAACTTGCGTCCATGAAGGTCCGAATGGATCGGACAGCAGTAGCAGCAAGAGGTAGTCTTCTTTCCAAACAACTTCTTCAAGAAGCGACTTTGAACGGTAGTAACGAAAGTGTGGACACCCAGGACACTCCTGTGCTCAACAAACGGAAAACCAGAGGCTCCTTAAGACGGAGACAGGCTACGGCTGGTTTGAAATCAAGCAAATTGATGCTAAGCCAAGGAACAGAAGCCTCGAGCAACTCGTTGCTGGACAGTAAACTTGCGGGGTCCATATCCGGCAAGAAGAGGGCGGTGGTGTATCGGAGGAGGTCGTCGCTTCTAAGTGGTAAGGGCGACACCGCAGAAGTCAACTCAAACGGCCACGATGAATCTTCTGCCATGCAGTCTCAACGTTCAGCTACACCAAACTACAGTAGAGATCTCGCACTTGAGGCATCGGTCTCTGTTGGCAATGGTGACTTTAACAACAACTACCTTGCTCAGACACTAAAGAATGGTCAAGAATTGGGGGCTCAATTACTCGGTGTACCAAGTACGATCGCGGTTCAAATGAATGCGTTAACTGCAAAGAACACCAAGACTATTCAGGTTTACTTACTACTCGGTGGTGAACATGATGGCGCCATCTATTGTACGCTCACGCTGGGGGTCAAATCACGAGAAATTGTCGAGAGCGAGGGTATCTACTACTCGACAGCACCCTCTGAGAGTACACGAACGGCACCTGTGCTACCCACACAGCACACTTTAATGAACGCTCTCGAAATGCTAAAGAAGAGAGTGCAGACCAAAGTCGAGCAAGGATTTGAGCTACGACCTGCAGGCCAACTTGCCATCGTTGACGGAATTTTACTGGAGTTACAGAAGCGTTTACCCCATTTCATCAGCCCCGCTACGAAGACAGCACGAAATTCAGCAGTCTTGACGCTACCACATGCAGGTAATGTGCCATTTCTCAGTATTTCACATGAGCGGTTGCCAAAGCTTCCACCTCATTCAAAACCTGGACGTTCCAGGCTCGAGCTTCCAAGCAACTTCAAGGATCTCTGTGCCAAATGGGATATCTCTCAGCACGAAAACTACGCGTGGATCCACGACATCAATACGGCGTCTCCTTTGAAATCACCCGCACAAATGGTTCGTGCTGGCCATTTAAGTCCTCTGTGCGCTCCATTCAAGTAGAAAACGAATACCAAGCTGTTTACAAAGCCTCAAAGGTAACAAGGCCATGCTCTCAAGATCACGACGTAATACCCAAGAGAGCGATGTATTACACGGTAGTGAGAATTGAATAGCGTGAATGCACCGAGAGTCAAGCATAAAAAGCTGCGACTTCGGAGGTTTTTTTATTGAGTTGCTGCTGGGCAGTACAAAAGTTGCAAACAGCTTGGATCACTACAAGCGTGAGACGCCGGCAAGTAAAGAAGAGTTTGTGCAAACTTGTCGATATGGTTCAATTCACTTGCGGAAATTATCCTTGAACCTTTTCACCTACGAGCACCGACAAACAACTATGAGTGAGCACTTCAATTTGGTCGGCCATACACGAGTAAAATCCTTACCATCTTCGCTTCTTCCTTCCCAGCATCCTCAAGCTTCACTGAGAGATCAGAAACTGTCTTCTTGTGCATCTCCAATTCGGAACGGAGTGACTCGACTGATTTCTGCTCGTACTTGAGTAACTCTGCTTCAACGCCCCGCAAGTGAGCCAGCTCCGCTTTGAGCTTCTTGATTCGCATAACTTTCTTGTGATCTTCATCCTATTGCGCAGATTGAAACGCGTTAGTTTTTGTGATCGCTGTGTAGTGAACTTCTACTACCCCACCGTACGGACCTTTTGGTGCTTGCGGTGAGCAAGTTCTGCGGTTTGAACTTTCAGTTTGTGGCGAAGTTTGCCTACTTCTGCAGTGTTGGCGGGCTGAATGTACTGACCTGTAGACAACTTACATTTCGTGCCTGAAAACGAGGTTTTCTGGCTCACGTGCTGAGGTTTCGCGTCTTGCAAACTCGATTCATCAGCGTGTGCTTGGATCGACGAGCTGTGCCTATAAAGTGCAGTAAATGTACATGGGGGCACACATTAGATGAACGACCGTGGAGCTACATCGCTTCTGTATTGACGATCCAGACAAGTGCAGACTAGCAACAGTGCATTGTTGGTTGCATACATTGTGTTTGACATTTCATAAGCGAGATGTTCTTCCTCTTCCTGCTTCTGTTGCTGCTCTGCTTTCGGTTTTTCTTCTTCCTCAGCCTCGATTGCATCACTAACAGAATCTTGCGGTGTACTTGCCTTTGCATCATTATCGCTGCCTTGTACAAGGTTCGTCTCAAGGACAACACTACCGAAGCTGGTGTTGATAGTATGTGTACTGCTTGTCGAAATGGAGGTGTCCGTCGCCAGCACTTGATTGATCTCGGGCATTTCGAGTAGGTCCTCCACACTCACGTCAAAGTCTCTCTCCAGTGGCTTTCTTGGGTCCATTGCTGCACTTTGGAAGGAAAACAATTAATGGGCCTTGACTATTGAGAAGATGATGCTCGTTGGAATCGCAAGGCGCTTGGGACTGCCTGCTACCACGTCAGTGTCTCATGTTTTGGGATGACGAATTCTGAAGAAGCGTTGTTTTAGCGTATGACGAGCAATGATCACAAACACGTTGACAAACAAGGCAACTACTCTAAACAACAGTACTAGGACACAAACTGAAAAATTGAACGTTTGCTTGTTACTTTTAGAAATTATAGGCAACCTCCAATACGCACAATCAACGGCGCTTATGAGCGATGGCTTCTCATCGCATTAATCTACACAAGTAAACATCATCAATACCGATAAGACAGATACAAATATCACCGGCAGTGCGAGTCCTTACCCAATCAAGTTCCTCCTTTGCAGCATCTTGTACTTTACCCGTCAGTTCACGGACTTCCGCTTTATGAATGTTGAGCACTTCTTCCAAAGCTTCCACAGAGAGCTGTTGGTAGTGATTCGACTGCGCTTCAAGCTCTTGCCAGTGACTGAGCTTCCCTTGCAGCTCTTGCAGTCGCATTTTCTGCTGCCGAGCCTCATCCTACATTCCAAACATACACAGCAAGTCAAGTACAGGTGTAAGTCGAAGTCACGACCACTCCAACATACCTTTTTGCGCTTCCGATACCGTCGCGAAGCCGTCTGCATCCTCAATTTGCGTCGAAGCGCAGTAAACTCAGTTGAATTCAATGGATGAACTCGTTTGCCTGCAGTTTGAGTTTTCGATTCTGCCTCTTGTGTGTTGTTTGTGTCTGGTTGCGACAGGTTTTGCTGAACAGGAGCCGATTGTACTGGCCGCACAGACAAAGGCTCAAGAGTGTTCTCCATCGTTGCTGGCAATTGAGATCTAGGATGTGAGTAGCTTGGATTGACCATGGCGGCATCCCGCGTTAATGGTCTTAAATCTCTTTCGGGGAAAGGTGAGTCTACAGGACGGCTGAAAAAGACGTAACAAAGTCAGAAAGCGTACTTTGCTCGAGTTTTAGTACTAAGCCTTGTACGTACATGAACCGTGGGAACCACGAGTGACCCCTACTCGGCAAGAGTTGTCTCGTTGATTCCGAATGATCTGGTGGTGCGAGAGTGCTGGGTCTGCATTATTCAAAAGCATAAAACCACCAGTTAGAAAAACTTCTGCTGTTTGTTACTGACAGGTACAGGCTTCCACTTGTATCCAAGCAAAAACGCGCAAGTTAAAACACTCAACAACATGGTGTAGGGAATGGGGGTTGCATACATTGAGCTCTGCATGTGGTGAGAGAAGCCTAGCGCTTGATCCTCCTCCTGCTTCTGATCGTGCCTTTCCTGCCTTGTTGCGTAAACTGCTGCCTGCTTTTCCTCGAAAGACCAGTCGTCACTTCTCGGAGCGACCGCCTCGTTCGTCGTCACCCCTCGTACTTCGAGCTCTGGCAAGTTGTCGGTAGCACTAGGATTGGCGTCGTCACTTGCATTTTCACGACGGGCGTCGGGGCTGTCGGTAGCAAGCAGGTCAAGTATCTCCTGCATCATGGCGTGGTCCTCCACGTTCGGTCCAAACGGGTCTCTCGGTTCTCTCCACATTTGTCAGAGTAAAAGGCCGAACTGAGTGCTTCGAGCACTGGAATCTGCGACGAGCGAGCGTGGGGTCCCAACTCCGTTGAGTTTTCTGCAGCGACACTGGCAATTCACCTCAGTGAATCGGTGAGTCTCGTAGTGATTCTTGGTCGAGAATCGGATCGACTCGGTTGGATCTCACTGCGCAGCCTCGCAACCCGCTGTGTTTTTCAAACCCGTTTGGCGACGATACTGTATGTGCAATAATTGCACGTACAGTATGTCATTGCACTGCAAGTGGAATAGCCACCAATACAAGATCTGACGAGCATGGACAGCAGAATAATTCGGTTGCAGAAGTCCTTCGTCTGGGACGGATCATCGTGCCAACTTGGTCCCATAAGGCTGCTCTTGTATGACACATGCTGACGTACTTGTTAATCAAACGGGTGGCCCATTTGCTCCGTCACAAATCGCATTCCTACTCTAATTTTGGTCCCACAATCCAGCCACGCGCTCGGCCATGCAGACGTCTGTCTTCGACTGGGAGGAGGCTGTGCGGGGCGACCGGGACATCCTCCGCATGGACGCGTTCGTGCAGCGCGCCATCTCGAAGCTGCCGGGCCAGCCGCCGCCTCGCGCAGACGCCGGACGCGGCTCCCGCTTCGCTCCCGCGCCGCCGCCCGTCAAATCCGAAGGTATGTAGCCATGTCACAAATCACAATTCAGTGCACTAATTTTGGTCCCAGCGGTTGCAAACGCCGGAACGGCTACTACCACGCCGGACGAGGCCATGGAGACGACGCAGTTCATCGACCCGAAGGATTACGAGAGCCAATCGTCCAGTGATTACGATATGCGAGAGGTGGACCCCATGGACGAGCTCAGCGACTTCGGGACGCCCCTACAGGAGCAGGAACAGGAGCAGGAGCAGCCTCTGGAGCCCATTCAGGAGCAGGAAGTGGACAGAACAGTGTGTGAAGTGTGCAAGAGCTCGGAGAGAGAGGGCGAGATCGTCCTCTGTGACGACTGCGACGCAGGTGGACACTTTTGGCAACGCAGACGGACACTTTTTGAGATGGTGGACACTGATTGAGTGCTGTTTTGTTGGGTGTTGCTTTCGTGCTGTAGAGTACCATATTTTCTGCTTGAAGCCGCCGCTGACCAGTGTGCCGAAGGAGCAATGGTACTGTGCCAAATGCAAGCCAAAACATGCGACAGTCGAGACGGAAGCGGCCGTGAAGGCGGAGCAGGTGCTGGCAGCTGAGACCAGTGCGGGAGGGAGTGGAAATGCTGGAGCAGTGCAGACAAATGCGTCTGCGGGGGACACAAGCGCTGGCACTGCTGCAGCCACGACGGACGTGCCGATGGAGTCGACGCCGTCTAGCGGTGGCACTGCACCGACGAATGCAGGAAACGATCCGACGTCGATTCCTGTAAGTGGCATGGGGAGCGTACTCGATGTAGTGTGTGCTGATGTGCTGTTGTTTTCGTGAATAGATTGCACAGGCGTTGGAAGGTGACCCGGAGAAGAGCAACTTGTTGCTGGTCCACGCGTGTAATTGTGACGACATTCAGTGCACCGACACGGAGTACTGCATGTTCTGCCCACACATGAAGCGGTTCCTCCGCAGCGTGTGCTGGGCGTCGCACAGCGAGAAGTGGCGCTCGTACCGTCTCGCTAGGATCACTGCTGAATTGTTCGCGTATCACGCGATGAACTGCAACATCGCGGACTGCAATGTGCCCCTATGCGTCCAAATCCGTCAAGAAGAAATTGTCTAAGACGAGCAAAGGCGCATCGTGCAATGCGCTGCTGTTGACTAAACCCGTAAAGAAGAAGTCGTCTAAGATATTCAGGACACAAAGCGCAAACTGCCACTGCACGTCGAATTTTGCGAAGAACGAGATCAATCAAGACGCACAGCTTATTATCCCCAACGCATGAGTAAGTACCAGGTGAAGAATTTAATGCAGTGGGCTTTATTTTGTGTGTGTTCGTCGTTGTTGTGTATCGAGCTCTCGATTCAGGATGGCAGACTGCTGATTTGGCAAGGATGACTGGCTGCGCGTTGGTGAGGCTGGCTTCAGCGGTGATGCAGCGTTCACATGATGGATCCACGTGCAGTTATCACCCTGGGATACCCCCCACAACGCGAAGAGGCCCCGATAATTGCTTGGCAGCTGGATTTGGTGATGGCGTGGTGATTTTTCAAGCAGTATCACGTTTCGCTTTCGAATTGACGAACTGTTTGGAAGTCCCACCAAATTCGGTGTTATGGGAGGCATGAGCAATGGAGCAGTCGGGTCACTAGTTGCTAAGGTGTGGAGAGTATCATTGTTGCATGGCTGAGGCTGCAAGGTCTGTTTTGGCGGTGGGCATCCGTGCAATTTGGAGCCTACTTTGAATGCGTCGAACACTGCTCGCAATGTCCTAGGTATTGGGCTCCGGGCGATGCTAAAACGTGGCTGCTTCTTTCGTAGTTTGCGCAGCATACCTTCGACGCCATCAAGTTGGTTTGTTGGAAGGAGCTCAAAGCCTTGCTTCTGTCTGGCCAGTACGCATTTTTTCAGCATGAATATCGCGCTCATCAGCGTCGATTGAGTGGGTAAGACGGGAGTCGTCCGCGTAGTTTCACTCTGTGCGATCGAATAGTGGACACCTTCACTCTCCATAATTTCTTTGGTGGCAAAGGCCAGTGAGTACTTGCAACAGATTGCACCGTCGTGATCACCACCAAGCAGCAGGAAGATTTCGAGTATTTTACTGTCCTGTCATACTTCTGGCTGGTACTGGTTTCGCATCTTTGGTGAGCTTCGAGGTCTACAAGTTGTTGACTGGTGAACTCCGCGTCACTGGGCGAGGAGATTGCACCCGTCGCTGGGATTGTACTTTCGTCATCAGAATTGCTGCGGATAGTTGTGGCGGAGCGTTGGGAACAGTCCCCCGAGTTGGAGGATTGACGACGATGGCGGCTTGGATCGGCTGATGTATTTACTGCAGTGTCTTGCTTCGTGTTAACCTTTTTCAGCGACGATTTCCGACTGAATTCCGTCTTCTTTTTGACCGACACTGATCCGTGATGACCATGTGTTGATCTGGAACTGTTTCGGTGTTTACTTCCGAGTTGCTGGAGGCTGGCCCCGACAGCAGAGCTACTTGATCCATGGGATAGTATCATTTTACGAGACCTTGAGTGACTGATTCCACCCTTCTTTTGCCCTTCCTTATAAGCCAAAGAACCGTGGTGGTGTGCAGTAGCTTCGTGTGAATCTACATACTGATCGTTGACGCTGTCATTTTCTGGAAAAGAAAGAATGGGCTCGGTCTGCATTGCAGAGGGCAACATTCCCACGGCCGATGATATTGTAGGATCCACATTAGTAGAGTTGATCTTGATTGCCGCGAGTCGTGCCGTCACTAAATGCCGTTTAGCCTCTCGTGTGGCCTCAATCGCTTGCAGCAGCTGTGCCAGCGTTATCTCCCCATTGTTGGTGGCAACTTCAGACCCCGCAGCGGCACTTTCACTACCAAATGAAGAAAGACTGGAAGTGGATAGTGTTGTGACAACCGCGTACGGGTCTGGAAGGTCTGCACGCTTGCCCAAGCTTGAAAGCAGTGGAAGCACCTCGTGTCTTGGCAACAATCCGCGATCAAAGACATCGAACATGCGGAACTTGTTCGAAATGAGAGCGATTGTATCTCGATGGAAAGTGGCGACGAGGTGAGTCGGGATCTGATAACTTCGGGCTAATTTTTCCTGTTTGAGCTCGTCAAGCAACTTGTCTCTCGTCCAGTCTGCAATTACCTGTTGAAAAGGGGGTAGTGCACGGAAGTCGTGCTGATGTTCGACTGGTTCGTGTGAAGGGCACGCCTGATCCGGCATCCAAAGCGATATGGTGCCTTCGGTTGGACAGTGACAACAAAGCAAACCTTCCCC
The DNA here is from genome assembly GCA_000468175.2 of Phytophthora cryptogea. NCBI lineage: Eukaryota > Oomycota > Peronosporomycetes > Peronosporales > Peronosporaceae > Phytophthora > Phytophthora cryptogea. The sequence goes on from AUWJ02011626.1 coordinate 23,866, forward strand.
GGCACACTGGTTTCCGTTTAGTGTGGGGTCTTTAAGAAGGAGGGGCAGAATCGGACCTCGGGGCGCGCTAGCGGTGTTAACAGCATGGCACAGTTCATTTGTGCACCGCAAAAGAGCGGAAATGTAAGTGCTGGTTGGCCATCGGCATCAAGGTATACTCGCATCACGCCCAAAACGGCTTGGGCAAAAATCCGCTCGACTGCTTCTTGCTGAAGATATTTGCTGCTCGCTTCATTGCCCAATGTTGCAAGGGTGTTGTCACTCAACAACCGAGCATCGCGGAGGATGTCCACCAGCCGTGCGATGGCAAGTCGTCGCCAGTCACGGAGGAGTCGTAGAACGTGAAGAGCGCATAGAGCTGCTTGATTTGGTTCCGAGTCAATGTATTGAGTGCCTTGTTGTTCAGGTTCCAATGAAACTGCGGTGTCAGTGTCGGAACGGGGCAACTTTGAGGTCGGTCCACCACTGAAGCTGCGTCAAGACGGAGGTCCTTGTTGCTTGAGGGCTGACGCAGCAGACACGAAGCTCCGGAAGTATTGGCGACCCACTTTTTTCCCTTTCGTGTGGGCGCGGTGGCGACGCGAGGGTCTATGATTCAATGCAAGTTACCAGTTATTCATCACAAGATCGCCACGCACGTTCGCAATAGCCGAGAGCTGTTGAGTGCAGTGCGAGTTCGCAATTGCCATTCTTGGGAGGACTACGAGTATTTTTACCAACCTGACGCTGAATACGGAGGACACCAAACCTCCTACCATACCTTCAGGAATCCACAATCATCCCTTCTGGTTCCAGAATGTACACAATCAAAACTTATCGGTTGATGACCACGATTTCAATCTGGCCTCAGCACATTGTCACTGTATTGTGCATGCTTGACTAGACACGTGGTTCTCTCGTTGCTGTCCACCTTCGTGGTTGCTACTGATTCGACGAGGTGTTTGCAACAAACCAACGGCTCCTGCAGCAGCAAAGTTGACTTGGAAAATCGCACACACGGGGCGATGATCCGACGTGCGAAAGTCCGTCTGACTCCGGTAGCTCAGCAACTCGATGTCATGCACCTTGTCATTCGACAAGTAGAGCACCCGGTCGGTCCACGATGGAATGCGCTGCTTCGAGGACGAGTCGTACACATCACTTCGCTTGTCAAATTTGTACGTGGGTCGGAAGTGCACTTGCCCTTCCCTGAAATGAGCAAACACGTTCCCCGCTCTCATTTCTCGTTGCAACTGATCATTCGCGTACAGCACCTCGTGTTGGTTCCGGAGCAGCAACGTGTCGACCATGCGTCTTGTGCCATTGATGCGATAGTTGAGGTCGCCATACCAGAAGACGCGATCAAATCGTTCACTGATGGTTCGTTTTGAGCCCGTGGCAGCTCTTCCTGTTACTGTCGGCATCGAGAAGCGGTTCGCTGAGGTCCGACCGAGTCCTTGCAAGTTCTCCACGGTAGTGCTACCGGGAGTTGGAGCTACGGTTACCGAGCTTGTTGGCGAAGACAAGCAGCCAGTAGGTGATAGTCGGAGCTCGTGGTTAATCCGGTGGAAGTTGCCATTCCGCTTGGAGACGTTGCGCTGATGTGCGTCGAAATGGCTGTTGATGAACGCGAAGCTTGTAGTGCCCACCGTGAAAGAGATCCCCACTCCTCCCTTGTTTCCTAGCTGGTTCCCGAGACCCGTGGCCACGGCGTCAGATTGAATGTTGCCTAGCAATGGCAGGAGACTGGTGTGCACGAAAACAATGTTGTGGATCGCGGTGAGAGCATGAGATGCTACGAGAACGTAGTCTTCTCCCAAAGCACCTCTGAGTTGGTCCTCCCACGACTTTTTTGACGTGAAGACGACACTTTTTGCAATCGAGTTCACGCACTCTTCGCTACCCACTGCCACGATGTGGTATTTGTTCAGCCGGATCCAGAGACGCAGATCGTCAGTAGGTTTCTTCGCGTGCATATTCCAAGTCCCACAAAATACTCGCAGCCGGCCTTGAGAGAGAAATTGCGATTGAGTCACACTATTTTCGAGCGTCGTCGCCAGTTGATTCAGCTCCTGCCAGTCATCCAGCAGCTCCAAGTCGATTTCTTGTGGCCACTCGCCGATTTCGTCTGGGTCTGCATAAATTCCTCTATCGATATCTCCCGCTTCTTCAGACAGCGGTGAGGTTGCATCATTATTGCGAAGTTGAGATCGTCTTCGGCGGCGGCGGCGCCTCTCCCCGTCAGAAACCGGCATTTTCTTTCGCACAAACACACCACGAGCTCTGCTTTGGATTTTCAGGCACGCCTCTTGTTGCAGCTCATTAAGGGCTTCATCTTTTAATTCTTGATTAAGTTCAGCTTGTCGCTGTCGAGCCCTTGCTCGTCCTCGATAACCGCGTACCATTGTTTGGATCCGTGTTGCCATGAAGTGATGCACTTCGCCGTACGTCTTCTTCTCCTCGCCTGATCCTTGCTGTCGTACACCTGGCAACAGTGAAGAAGGCGGGCCGCTATCGTTATGGGAATGACGACGTGAAGACTGCGCAGATTGGCGGCGGCTCTTTCGCCTGTGTCTTACTGAAGATCGGTCAGTATGTCTTCGGTGACTTGAACGCCGACGCCTTCGAGAGTTCGAATTTGGCCCGGATGCTGATGATGAACTTGAGCTCGAACACGAACACGAACACGACGCGCACGATGAAAATGACCCCGAGTCTGAACATGAACAAGAAGAGGAACAAGGCCCCGACGATGAAGAGACGGGGCTGTGAAGACGTGGTGGAGGTGTAGATGGTGCTGGCTGTGGAAGCAGCAACGGGGGCACAACTGGCGGCGTAATGTCCCCACGCGGCAACAGTGCATCGGCAATGCTTTCAAGTGGAGGGCCTGCAGTTGAAAGCACTAAATCATCTGCCGATGCCTTGAAATAAATACTTTCCACTTCTGGGGCAGCCGCGATCTCCGCATCACCACTGCCTTGAGATAGCTCGACTACAACTGTGTCAGAAAGCGCTGGTGCAACCACTTCTTCGGCGCAGACGCGCGGGGATTGTCGAAACATCGTCTTACATTTCTTGTATTTCTTCTTCAACGCCTTTTGGATGGTGAGAGCTGCAGTGTTAGCGTTCTTGGCTGGTTGAGAAGGCTTGTGCACCTTCTTGAGAACTATCTCGGTTGAAGACGAAGAATCATCTTGTTGTATGTTCATGTCTTCTGCCTTAGCTCGCAGCATACCCTCGTCACTGGCTGCTAAACTTTTACTCCGTGATACATTCCGTGCTTGCTCAGCCTCCACAACCGGGACCAAATCACTGTTCGGTCTTGATGTAGACGTTTGCTGAGCAGTAGCCGTATCAATATCCAACGCTTGTGTCAAAGTTGAAGTGTCCGTCCTTAGTACTCGCATTGGTTCTTGTGCAGGCGTGTCCTCGTCCATCATTTGCAGCAACTCGCGCATCTGCTTTTTATCATCCTGACGCTGCTGCTTCTCAGCCGCACGCAGCTTCGCGTGAGCTCGTCGCTCCGCCTTCTTCTTTCGCAGTAGCTCTTTTTGTCGTTGTGCCTTGGCATCTTCCAGTGAATGAGTCGATGCAACCGACTTCATACCTCTGGCAGTCGGAGAGGACTCTCCATCCACGAAGGAATCGCGCGAGCTGCCACCGTGAGGTTCCTCCTCGCCCTTTGGCAACCGCGAGTCAATGTCCACACCAACGCGGTTGTTGGCTCGACGAGGCATGCCTCCAGCCTGCCACAGCAACAAGTTAGTCACCTGAGGGCAGCGCCCGCTAAAGCACCATTGCAACGGCTTCGTTCAAGACCTGCTAACTATAGAAAGGGGTTGCAAACGAGTGAGATGCAAGAGACTCCGAGTCAGGCACACAAACAGGTATTCGATATCATCGCTACACCAAATATGCACGAATTCAAAAGCAACAAACCGCTGGGTCTCCTGGCTCACCGCGCTTAGCTCTTCAGTGTGATGATCGCCACGTTGATGAATGGCGCCAAGAAGTACACAAGTACCATGAACAGGAGGCAGCAGAAGCAGCACATGAGCCGGTTGCAGATGGACGGTCCCAGCAGATCGTTGAGCACCTTAAACGGGTTGAGCGAGAACGAGAGGCGTCCAGCAGGAGGAGGTAAGTACGGTGAGTTGTTCGGTGATGACCGACCCATGCCCACGGGATTCTTCTTTGCGTTCTCGGCGGGAACCAACTCGAGCGAAATGCACACCTCACCCATCCATTCTTTCGTGTTTGTCTTGTGGTCATGCCTCTCGAGCTTTATCCACTTCGCATCAGGCGGATCGTCATCATCCCACAAACCTGTTGCTTCCTTGATTTTCTTCACAGCAGCGTCGTCATCAGAAGTA
>KV739429.1:242-18705 GCA_000468175.2 Phytophthora cryptogea
CCTCCTCACCGAACTCGTCCTCCGCATACTCCGACTCAGCCTCCACGGCGTCCACAGCCTCCGCCAAATCGGTGACGACAGCAACACTGGCGGCTGCCGCTTCAGCGGTACCAGTAGACACGTCCTCGTCCGAGGCTGGTTGTCGCTCCTGCTCGGCAGCAGCTCGCGCAGCAGACTCCACCGCAGACACCAGGTCCTCCGCGGCAGCAGCCACCTCGGCCTCGGTCGCCGCTTCCGACACAGTGTCCACCGTCTGCGCTACGACCGCTGCCATCTCACTCAGGTCTGCTGTGGAGACCACCTCACGCGACTCGGCGGACGATACGTCCTCGCCTGCCTCGACAGCGACAGTCGCATCTGGTGCGGATTCCGTGACCACCTCCTCACCGAACTCGTCCTCCGCATACTCCGACTCAGCCTCCACGGCGTCCACAGCCTCCGCCAAAGCGGTGACGACAGCAACACTGGCAGCTGCCGCTTCAGCGGCACCAGTAGACACGTCCTCGTCCGAGGCTGGTTGTCGCTCCTGCTCGTCAATCGCAGTCGTCGGTGTCTTGGAAGTCAACTCTGCTGTGCTGTAATATTTCCCGGTCTTTTTGTTGTGAAGAGTTTTGACGACATGGCGTTGCTCGTCAGGAGTTGTAGATGGTGTGATGGTCTGCTTCGGTTGAGTTTGGGTCATTTGAGCTTTATGGTTGCCATCCGTTGTACTGCATATCGAAGCAAGCGCAGCTGCAGTCATTGAATTGACCACACTAGCTATTGCAAATGCCATTTCATCACTTCCGCTCTCCGGCTCCGTGACGTTTTGTACTTGAGATGATCCAAGCACTTCTTCCTCGACAAAATGGATGTCATCCCTGTATTCACGAGGAAGATCAGGGATTTGTGAAACTTTCTCAACCGCCTCCATCAACATTGCTTTGACTGACTGCGCTACAGCAATCGACATTGCTGGTGTTAAATATTCCCTGAACGCATTATCGTAGTCTGGTTCACCGTGGCATTCACTTGCAACTTCTTGATGACTAGATGCAGTCAGAGGTGGCTCACTTGCTGTTCCTTGAAGATCGTCTTCTGGCTCATGGAGTGCATTTGAAGCAGAAGTCTCCGCGATGTGCTCACTTTCATTTGCAGCATCTCCCGCTGAAAAACAACTGCGTGGGTCGTGCCCAGCTACAAGTGAAGTACCCATATTCATCATAGAATCGAGCAGTTTTTCCACTCCCGCAGCAATAACCGCAGTCACCGTCCGGCTAACAGCAATTGCGGCCACCACAGACACCTCTTCTGAGTTTTCAAGACTCGAATCAAACGTTTCGTTGAGTTGCTCGCGTACATTTGAAAAGGGCAATGCCAGTGTCGGAATGGAGACAGGAGAGCCATGAGTCGGCTCGCTCAGAGCAAGCGATTTTTCAACTGGGTTGCTTCCCATCAGAGGTCTGTCTTCTAGATCTTCTGCTGGGGTTAAAGCTCTACCCATGACATCTAAGAGTGCAGCTTGGAGAGATAACCCGATCAGACCATTTACAGCTTGCCGAATGGCCAGCGACATTTGAATGGGAAGAGTGGTTGATTCATCATCTAACTCTTTGTCAGAATCTGATGATGCAGCTAGTAAGCTTGGAGTCCATGCCTGACCTTCGGTTGAAACTCGCGATGGTAATTCGTCCTGTAATGTTGTGGTATCCACCATTTGTGATACCAATTCTCTTACAGTGTGAGCACCAAGTTGAGCCAAGACATGCTCTGCTGTCCGATCGATGATCCCGTCCACTGTCTGCCGAATTGCGTGCGCCATCCCATTTGATATCTCTTGTGGAATGTCAACTTCAACAGATTTGGTTGTGTTAAATTCTCCAACAGACTCACCATCGCCCTGAACTGCATCAAGCTGGCCTGCATCACAAAAGGCAGAAGTTTGTTCGTTCACTGCTGGCGGAATGCGTGACAGGCTATCAGAAATTGCATTCTCTACTGCGACAGCGATCATTCCACTGACAGTCCACCGAACGGCGATCGCCATTTGAATCGAGATCCCTTTTGTTTCAGTCTCAGATGTTTGGTTATCGCCATCCTCCGAAAGATGAAACTGGTCGAAGTTCTCGATCGCCGTCATGACGGCAGTGTGGTCATATGGTACGGCGTCTTCATCATGTCGACCGGGGTACTCGTCCAGCACGATCGATCTGGAAGGCGGTCCTTCGTAATCGTAGCAAAGTGCTGTATTGTCCGCACTAGATTCACACGACAGGTCCGTAATTACGTTTTGTAAAGCCTGCATTAAAATTGCGTTCACACTACGCTGAATCGAAATGGACATGGTCACGGACAGGCCATCGGTGTCTGGCAGCCCTTCGTCTTCATCGTAAACTCCTTGACGACTTGTTGAAACAAATGCGTTGGCTTCAGCCAACTCATTAATGCTGAGGTTTGGTGAAGACAATTCCGAAGCAACTGTCGCCGTAGTGGGCACTGAGCCGTCATGTTCCTGAGTGTGTCTTACTAAGCGTTCATCAGCATCTTGTAAAGTCTGCAGTACTGATTCCAATGTAACAGCAACAACAGCCGAGATATTTCGCCAAATTGCGCCGGATACGGTATCTGACACGGGATTCCCGGATTCTGATGCTTTGTCTGCGGCCGGGTGAAGTGAAGTGCTATCTTCATTCGCATCTTCAAAATAGGGGTCAGTTCTGGCTGTGTCATCATCATCGGGCTGCCTCTTGCTATCATCAGTCATTTGCTCCAGCTGCGTGAAACAGAGCTGCTTCACCGTTTTCTCCAACGAAAGAGCGATTAATCCGTCAATACTACGGCTGATTGCAATGATTGTTTGCACCGGTAGCTCATCGGCGACGTTATTTTCCGGGGTGCTTGTGTCAATCTGGTCAACTATCGCCTTTTGTTTTTTCTCTGAGCGACTCGTGTCTGACTTCTTCTCCAATTCTGGTGCTATATCTTCTACCCAAGAAAAGTTCTGTAAACTTACAGACATTACTGTGAGATCGCTCAAAGCACCAACAGGAGTTCTATTCTCCAGCACACGCTCGACTGAGCTCTGCACGGAAAGCGCGATTAGGCCGTTGACATAACTCCCAACAGCAACTGCTGCTTTTGCGGGTAAAATTGCATCGACGTCTTCTTCAAATGCATCTTCGTCAATGCCTTTCTGAAGGTGCTGGTCATCCACCTGCTTGGGTTGTTTCACTCCCTCGTCACCCTCAAACTCTGGGCCCTCACCAATTGAATCCTGTTTTGAGAGTTCAAACTGCTGTATCATGCTAACCAGAGACATCGCGATGATACCGTTGACGCTATCTTGAATAGCTTTTGCCATTCGTACAGACACGTAATCCTCGCCAGTTTCTGAGCCTTCGGGGCTATGACTCAGCGATCCGACGGTTGATTCATTGTTATCAGACATTTGTGATAGATCAAGAGACAGCCTTTCATTAGCTGCAGCGACCGGTAGCTGCCCAGCAGGGGAAGCAGGGGCACCGTCTACCCGAATTCTTTGTGCCACTGCTTCAACGGCGACCGCAACAAGCTCATGCACGCTGTGTGATAATTCAGCTCCTTCCTCTCCAACTAGTGGAAGCGCTCGAAGCTGCTCGACCGCACTGGTCAAAGATCCTGCAATCGTCGATGCCACAATTCGATTAATCTCACAGGATATATCTGCTTGTGGCACTTGCAGACTGCCGTGCTTTCCTTGTTGTATCCGGAAGTTGTCGTCTTGGACGCCGCGGCTGCTCACCAATTGGTCCATTGTACTCGTCAGTATTTCTTGAGCCAACAATGCCGAAGGGGCCAATGAGTTGACCACATTCTGAAGAGCACCCAGCAGAAGCGAGTCTGAAGCCGGTACATCTTCTTTTTCTGCCTCCAGTTCAGGAATAGGTGCGGAAATGAGTACGGGATCATCATCATTGTTGTTTTCATCACGCGCAGGATCGATGTTGTCGTCGGATAATAAGGTATTGAAGCCGCCCATTGCTTCAATTTCAATCAATGCGTCCAGAACTCCTTGGGCTGCAATCTGTTGGCAGGCTTCACGGGTTAGCGCCCAGTCTAGCGAGACCATCGACTCCGCTTGGCTAGAAGCAGGTAGTTCAATGAACTCGAAGCTGTCGAGCACGGAATCTTTATTCTTTTTCTCGCTCACAGAACAGTAACCCCTCTCAGTTTCGCTGGAGCTTCGCACGAGTGACGTATCAATGTCATCTTCTTCACTCTTACGGTCACTTATTGGCCCCCCACGCTCCGATGGGGCATTGCCATCAACGTCTACTGCTTCAAGCGATGTAGGCTCGACGAGATACGTAGATTGCTGCTCCACTTCTTCGTCTTTACCATTGCTTTCGTCAAATAGAATGGAACCAGCCGCGTGCTCAGAGTTGTCATCTTCTTTGACATCCTCGCTACCTGCATGGCGCTCAGGAAACTCGTTCTCTGCTGCCACATCGGTCATCTTAAATTCCTGAGTAGTGTCATTTGTATCAAGCTTTGGGGGCATCGCAATTTCCACAAAGCTTTCTTCTGGATGAAAGCTGTGCTGGTCATCATCGTAGCTGTCATCCTGGATACCGCCAATACTATGTATACTGTCAATCTTCACAGCACCATCAAACTTTAAAGGTGACGCAAAGCCGATTTCTTCCACGATAGGAGACTCTGCCACGGCGTCGTGTACGTAATTCATCGATGGGTTATTTTCCGCATCAGTATAGCCTTTTTCCTCCTGTTTCACATTAATATGCTCGGGAACTGGTTCTTCTTCTTTCTCTTCCACAACGCTAGGCGCTGCCATGGGTGACGAAGTGTCATAGATATCTTCTTGAATCGATTCTTCGCAGACTGTGTCTCTTTCCTCCCCTTTTTTCTGCGGGGATGACTCCACTTCTGAGAGCGCTCCAACTGGCAGATAGAATTCCTCCTGCGGTCTCGGTCCTTCTTCTGCCTGGGTCAGATTCATGTCTTGCTTTGTAGTCGCTCTCTCGGGTCCAACATCAAGTGGCTCCAAGAATGGAATGGACGGCGTACGTACCTTGAGATCCAATTTGGAGGGCGCTTTCTTATCTACCTTCGGCGATGCTACACCTGGCTGAATTGGACCCTTTTGCTGCTTTTTGTGACCCACTGCGGATGCACGCGACTTCTTGTACCCTGATGGTAGCATCTTTGGAGTACTGTGATCGTCAGAGCTAGTACTTTTGGCGTCGGCAACTGCTGGAGTCTTCCGAGAGTCTGGTGGCTTGGTTGGGCTCTTTTCGGGTACTATTGAGCGAGCGTCGGGGACCGGTTGTGTACATGTAGTTTTGGGAGGCGTCCGTGCTGTTGCTTCATTCAGCCCCATTGCAACGCTTCGTTCATACATAGAGGACTCGGCAATTTCAATCATTTTGTGAAGTTTGTCCGAAAAAGTCATGCGATTGAGACCGGGAGACTTTGAACCTGTCTGTGCAAGCAGCGATGAAATTCGGGCTTCTTCTTTAAGTAGCTGTTGCGCAAACTCCCGGAGTTCAGCCATGGATTGGTCCATATCTGCCATGTCGGTCGAACTTATTCTTCCACGTGCAGGTGCATCATACTCTTCACTTGCAGCATTCTTTTCCGAATTAAAAGGTGAGTTTCTCCTTTTATCAGAGGGGTATATGGGCCTGTCTTCAGCCTCACGAGGTGTAATGGACGCCCCCGATGAGTCGCGCTGTCGTTTTCTATCCCTCAAGTCTCCACGGTCTTTTCTCCTTTGCACTCCTCCTTGGTCAGTCGATTTGTCCCATCGGCTGCCTGGATCCGATAGTTTTGTCACTACCACAGCAGTTTGCGGACGTAAAGTTCCAGTGCTCATGCTAGCATCCATTGACCAGGCATTATCATCAACTTCCCGCTCGGTAGAATTCGTTATAGCATTGGGAAAACGTGCCGTAGAAATTTTAACCCGTTCGTTGACTAGCGGTGTAAGACGAGCCGAATGCGGTCGTGTCGGAGTCTTCGTACCCCGCGATACCATAAACTGTTCCAAGGACTGACTACTCGATAGCGGTGGGGGTATGACGAAGGTGATACCGTCAGTTCCCAAATAGTTGTTCTTGAGCGGACTGAATCGGCTTGACGAGTTTTCCCGAGTTAACCCTCTGTCTGTGAACGCACCGATAGCTTCGGACAAAGCACCTGCTCGATGAGTTTTGAAGCCTGGAGGTGTATTGCCGTAGGTTTTCAGCAAAAGACGGTCACGCTGGCCGTTGCCATTGTTTTTCCGCTTCATTTCACCAGCTCTCTGTACATGTTCATCACGGCTGCGTGGAGGAGGGAGCCTCGAAGCTTTTGGCGTCGAGATCCGATCATCAGACACTTTAACCGGAGAAGTAAAGAACGAGGCAGCAGGCGCATCCCCGAGGGCATTTGACAACTGACCAAATGAACGTGCAGTGCCTGGAGCTGGAATCCCCGATGAAGTACTTGGACGGCTGGTAGGAGATTTGGGTCGGCGACGGCCAGTCGACTTTTGGCCAGTGTCACTTTTCCTACTTGTTGTTCGTGGGGAAATATCACGATTGCGACCGCTCAAAGAAGATGCATGACGAGGGGAGCGGCTTCGGCTGGTTGGAAAAGCTGGGGCCGAACTTGTCATTTGCTGCGGGGACATGTCCTCGTCTAAAATCAAACGAGCTTTCTCGTGAACAGTTTTGGACGGTGAGTGGCTCAGACTTGTTTCCGCGATTTCTCGCAGTGCTGCTGCCGAAAAGCGGATAATTCCTGTAACACCAGTACGAACATGAGGACGCGGCTACGTTTGTTGTATGAAGCTCAGAAGTGCACTTTACCTTCGTCGACAGGATACTTTGCCATAACGACAGAAATATCAGAAATGGCACCAAATTCACGTAAACTTTCGGCCGCCGCGGGACTATTTGATGCAAGACTAGCAATTACCGACAACACGAACAGAGTAAGCTTTCCCGCACGATTTCACGAGGAAAATCATCGATGACGTACCACAACAATAAACTACAAAAAGAGCATGTCACTTTCTTATCTTCACGAGCCATGCTTTGTCGAGTCAGTGCGACAGCTAGCTCGATCGGGGATTCGGTTCTTTGCCGAGGATCATGAACAATTAAGGAGGTAACAGTGGGTGGTCCTCCGTAGTCGCACAATTCGGTCAAAACTGGGGAAAACAACGTCAGATCCACCTTTTACCAACGCACCGTAAAATCATTGATCTATCCACGCCTCACCTTCACATGCATAAATCTGGACTTGACGAGTAAGATTCGAGTAGTCACGGTGGATGGCTAGCGATTCGAGCACTAGCCCCAGGATGGCGGGCTCATTCATGGCCAGCATCTCGTTCTTACTGGCATCGCTGGTTTGAGTCAGCACCGCAAGACATCCGCACGCGGATGCCTGTAAAATGGCGTCCTCGGGAAAACTCAATAATGCCTGGGCAATTGTGGGGATGATACCGTGCTGTAAGAACAGCTCCACAGAGTCGAGGCTGAGGTGGCACAACTTGCGCATCAGCACGCAGCCATAGCATAGCAGCACGGCGTGCGAGGAGTGCGTCTGGATGGTATCTAGTAGAAGCATCTCGCCATTCTGTTCGTGGATACACTCTGCTGTGATCTGCGGGGCAGATCGAATCACGCGGAGTAGCTGCGACAGCGAGTTTTTCTACACCAACCGCAACACAGAGCAACATTAGCGAGCAACAAAGCAACAATGGAGTAAAAGTGCTCACCACAGCTACGGCGTCGGCGTCAGGGTCGGTCGCGGTGATCGCTTCCATGATGTCTGCCACCTGCTTCTGCGTGTGCGCAACCGATTCGCTCAGGTCTCGTTGTCGCCGAGAAGACGTAACCGACTGCTTCTGTGATGATCGCGCAGTGTGCGGAGATGCCTCCGTCGCTGGTCGCTTTTTGGTGGTGCCACTGCTCCTCGTGTCCGCCGTCCGCGCTCGTCGTTGCGCTGCTCCAGTGGGGGCAGCAGTGGGCGCCACAAACATCCGGCGGTCCTCTGTGCCTCGTGCTGGGGCCTTTACCTCGAGCTCTTCGTCGTGAACTTGCCGACTCGTTCTCGGTCTTGCGCTTTCTCTCTTGGTGGCGGTCGCCGTTGTCGGCGTCTTCTTCGCTTTGCTGCTGCTAGACTTGATGGCGCTTGTCGACGCTGCGTTTTTGCTGCTGCGGGGTGTTCTGCTGTCCGGAGACGTGGGCGGCACGAGGCGGTCGCGACCCACGCGCTCCTCCACGCGCCCGTCGGCGTAGAACACGTCGACGGCGCCGCTGGAGCGCAGTCTTTGCACGCGCCCGAGCTTCTTGGCACCCGCGCTGTCGCTGGGCTTGGGCTTGACGGCCACGCAGTCGCCGACGCTCAGCTGCTGGCTGCTGTTCGGTCGCATGGCTCGATGGTGGAGGGAGGCACTTTGACGAATGACTCTTCGGAGGATCCGAGACCTTTGGCGTGACGCTTGAGCAGTTGGCCGACTCACTTCAGACATAGTTCCTTCCTAAGCAGCGAGGAAACGTGGTTGTTTGCCATGGACGACGGAGCTGAGAAGACTATTTACCCAGTCCAGACGGAGGTTTAAATGCATGGAGAAACTGCGTACAGAGAGGCAAGCGACGCAATCAACACCACTAGGCAGGTGCCATCGGTCCGTCGGTCACCCCAAAACTGCGTTGAGTAAATGCATGTGCAAGTGTAGCCATCTCTCTTTCAACCAATCCACGTGCTGCATGTTTTGTACCCCGGGGGTACTGCAGCTGTTCCTTCCAGCCTCCCGTGTAATTTAACACTGCATTTCCGCTTTTAACACCCAAGGCTCCGTATCCCATCCACCTCGCCATGTCTGCGCCGCAGGTCGTCCCGTGCGGCTCGTACGACATCGTGCTAGGCTCGTCGTTGCTGCAGTCGCGCTTCGTGGCCGAGGACCTGCTGCAGCGCCTGCCGTCCACCGCCACCTTCGTCATCCTCACCGACGCCAACGTGGGGCCACTCTACGCCGAGCCGCTGCGTGCTCAGCTGGCCACGCTGCTGCAGGCGCAGGGCAACGCCGCGCGTCGTGTGCTGCTGCACGCCATCCCGGCCGGAGAAGCCTCCAAGTGCCGCGAGATGAAGGCCAAGATCGAGGACGAAGTGCTCTTCCCCAACCGCTGCCATCGTGACACGTGCGTCATAGCCGTGGGCGGCGGCGTCGTGGGTGATCTGGCCGGCTACGTGGCCTCCACGTACATGCGCGGCGTGCCGTTCGTGCAGGTGCCCACGTCTCTGCTGGCGTGCGTGGACTCGAGCATTGGCGGCAAGACGGGCATCGACGTCGAGGCCGGCAAGAACCTGTTGGGCGCCTTCCACATGCCGCAGCGCGTCTACATCGACCTCAGTGTGCTGCATACGCTGCCCAAGCGCGAGCTCATTAACGGTATGGGCGAGGTCATCAAGTCCGGCGCCATCTATAACGCCGAACTCTTCGAGCTGCTCGAGACGTCGGCCGAGACCATCCTCTCTCTCTCCGACATGGACGTGGTGCAGCGCGTCGTGGCGCTCACGGTGCAGGTCAAGGCCACGGTCGTGACACAAGACACCAAGGAGATGGGACTGCGTGCCATCCTCAACTTCGGCCACAGCATCGGCCACGGCATCGAGGCGCTCGTCCAGCCCGAGTACTTGCACGGCGAATGCGTCTCCATGGGCTGCATCAAGGAGGCCGAGATCGCTCGTGGCATGGGTGTGTGCTCCTCTGCGACGGTCGGCCGTCTGCGTCGTTGCCTTGCTGCCTACGGTCTGCCGGTGCGTGTGCCAGATCACGTGGCGACGCGTGATGTCCTGGTCAAGATGGAGGTCGATAAGAAGAACAGCCAGGGCGTCAAGAAGATTGTACTGCTCGAGAAGATCGGCACGGTGCTCGCCAACCCGTACGCACGTGCTGTCAAAGACCACCAGATCGAACTGGTCCTGGAGAAGCAGGTTCGCATGGTGCCAGGTGCTAAAGCCAACGGAACAATTCGCGTCCCCGGATCCAAGTCCATTTCGAACCGCGTGTTACTCATGGCTGCCCTTGGTAAGGGTCCGTGCCGCATCACCGGTCTTCTGCACTCGGACGACACCCAAGTCATGATGAACGCGCTGCAGAAGGTCGGCGCCAAGTTTTCCTGGGAGGACAACGGAGCCGTTTTGGTTGTGGAAGGTACTGCCGGAAAGTTTGCTACAGTGGCGGATGGCGAAGAGATTTATCTAAGCAATGCTGGCACTGCTGCGCGCTTCCTTACGAGTACCATGACGCTGGTGCCAAGTGAAAGCGACGGCACAGTGGTTGTCACGGGTAACTACCGCATGAAAGAGCGCCCGATTGCGCCACTGGTGGAGGCTCTGCGTGGAAACGGCTGCGATATCTCGTACCTCGAGACGGATGGCTGTCCGCCGCTGGCGATCCGTGGCACCGGTCTGCGCGGTGGCACCGTGCGCCTAGCCGCCAAGGTCAGCAGTCAGTACGTGTCTTCTGTGCTCATCAGCGCACCGTACGCCAAGGAACCGCTTGTATTGGAGCTCGATGAGGAGCAACCAACGTCGCTGCCGTACATCCTCATGACGACGCAGCTCATGCAGCAATTCGGCATCGCTGTGGAGACGCTGGCCCCCAATCGCTACCGCGTGCCTTGCGGTGTCTACGAAAACCCTAAGGAGGTTTCTGTTGAAGTTGATGCCTCGTCAGCTACGTATCCGCTGGCCTTCGCCGCTATCACAGGTGGCCAGGTGACAGTGGAGGCCCTGGGCAACACTAGTCTACAAGGTGATGCATCTTTCCACACCCTGTTGCGCTCTATGGGCTGTACCACCTCGCAGGATGCCACGTCTACGACGGTGACTGGTCCGCAGGATGGAACGCCTCTCAAGGCTGTTGAGATTGACATGGAGACCATGACAGATGCGTTCATGACCGCTGTTGCCCTTGCTGCCGTCGCGGACGGCACGACCAAGATCACTGGCATTGCCAACCAGCGTGTGAAGGAGTGTAACCGCATTGAAGTTATGGTGACGGAGCTTCGGAAAATCGGCGTTGAGTGCGGCGAGCTACCAGATGGCATCTGGATCAAGGGCACGGCTGGCAAGACTGACCATTTGAAGATGGCCTCGATTGCGTGCCACAACGACCACCGTATTGCTATGAGCTTTGCGGTTCTGGGATCCGTTGTGGAGAACGTGATTATCACGGACAAGGAGTGTACAGACAAGACGTACCCGGAGTTTTGGGACCATGTGCAGATGCACCTTGGGCTTCAAGTCGCCCCTGTTGTCGAGGAAAACACCGACAACGACGATTCTGATGCCGCGATCCCCGGTGTGTTTGTGATTGGCATGCGCGGTGCTGGTAAAAGTTCTTTAGCGAAGGCTGCGTCGGCATCCTTGAAGTTAGATCTTTTAGATACCGACAAGGTCTTGGAGAAGGAGTTCGGTGAGTCCATCGCAGACTTCGTGGCTCGCCATAACCACACCTGGGAGGCTTTCCGCGAGAAGCAAAAGGAATTGTTGCTGCGCTTGATCGCGAACCCGCCTCCGGCAACTATTATTTCTTGCGGTGGGGGTGTTGTCGAGACGCCCGAGATTGTGGACGCGCTGGAGAAGTACCCGTACGTGATTCACGTCCACCGTGACATCAAGGATGTGCTGTCGTATCTGGATTCTGTCGAGGAATCGCACCGTCCGTCCTTGGGAGATTCCCATGCAAACGTCTGGGCTCGTCGGGAGCCGCTGTATCAGCGTAGCGCCACGTTTGAGTTCGTTGTAAACGCTGGAGATGTGGACTACCCGCGCATTGACCGCGATTTTGTGCGCTTCCTTTCCGTCATCACCCCTGGTCTGCCTTCTAGCTTTAACTACCGTTCGTCCTGCCGCGCGGACACGTTTTTCTTGTCACTGACGTTCCCTGATGTGAACGATGCTCGATCGATTATAAGCGATATCTCGAAGGGTGCTGATGCACTGGAGCTGCGTGTGGATCTGCTGAAGAATTTTCAAGACACGAAATTTGTGGCTGCGCAGGTCGCGCTGCTACGAACTCTTTCGACTCTTCCGATCATTTTCACGGTGCGCTCGAAGGGTCAGGGTGGTGCATTCCCCGATGGTGAAGAGCACGAGCAGAAGATGTTTGAGCTGCTCCAACTGGGCGTTCGCTTAGGATGTGAGTTTGTTGACGTGGAAACGTGCTGGTCACGCAAAGCGCGTGAGTACCTGCTCACCCACCGCCACCGTTCCGCCATTATCTCGTCCTTTCACGCCGTGCAGAAGCCTACGTCTGAGGCAGAGGCCAAGCTTATTTTCCGCGAATGCTACTCTCAGGGACGAGTACAGATTGTGAAGGTTGTGGTCAAAGCTTATTCTCCACAGGACGCGCTCATGGTCGACCGTGTCGCCAAAGACTTTGGCAAGGCGTGGCAACAGCAGATGCCTATCATTTCTCTTTGCACTACCGAGGCGGGTAAGCTGACACGCGTATTGAACCGCACACTTACGCCTGTGACGCATCCTCTACTTCCTGCTGCGGCGGCGCCTGGACAGCTTTCCATCGAAGAGATCATGACCGTGCGCAAGCAGCTTGGACTTCTCCCAGGTATCTAATCTGTAGATTGTGCCACAGTCTGGTTGCTGTGTATGCTCTGTTAATGCGCATTATCTCACGTTGTCTCGCTCTTCTTGCCTGCGTTTGTTTGATGCTCACCAGCGCGCGAGTTCTTCTTGTTTGGGTCGCCGATCCAGAAATCGCCGTCACCTGCGATGCACAACGCTGGGTTTGAGTCGACGTCGCTGTCCTCGCTCTTTACCTACGGACTGCATGACACCACGGATGTCTTGGAGATTGTGCAGCGCATGCAGGCACCCGACACAAGCTTCGGTGGCGGTTCCGTCACAATTCCGCTGAAGGTGGACATTATGGCCCACCTGAACGAGCTGTCACCTGCTGCACAGGCCATTGGCGCTGTGAACACCATTATGCGTGAAGACCGCAACGGAAAGCCGTACTGGAAGGGCGACAACACGGACTGGTTGGGCATCTTGCGCCCCATTAGCAAGCGCCTAGCTACTCTGAGCGAGAAGAAACCTGTTCAAGAGCTGACTGCGCTCATAGTTGGCGCAGGCGGCACCTCCATGGCTGCGTCGTACGCGATGCGTCAGCTGGGCGTAGGCAAGCTCTTCATTTTCAACCGCACGCTGGAGAAAGCCCAGGCCGTGGCTGCGCGTTTCGATGCGGACGCGCTAGGCGAGCTAACACCCGAGACACTGGCTCAGGTCGACGTCGTGGTGGGCACGATCCCGGCCCAAGCAGGTTTTCAGCTTCCCGACCATCTCGTTGCGCCTCGCGCTGACGGTAGCAAGGTTGTGGTGCTGGATGCGGCGTACATGCCGCCTATCACACCGATGCTGGCACACGCAGACGCATCGGGCGGTGCGTTGTGCATCCAGGGCTACGAGATGCTGTACGAGCAGGGTATCGAGCAGTTCTACCGTTGGCACAAGGCGACTCAGGTGTGGGGGGTGAACGAGGAGGCAATTAAGGAGGCTTGCCGACAGCACGTGCCCGTCGACCAGCGACTGTCCGAGGCTTAGCTGCGTGCAACTTGAGAAGCAAGCAAAGTAAGCGTAAACAGTTAATGAAGTTCGCACATTTACCCGAGTCACTGAGACTGACTGGATTCAGACTGCCAGAGCTGCAAGCCGAGCACAATAGCTTCTTGGTTTGCTGCAAGGTCCCCCAGTACTGCTGACAGCCGCTTGCTAGTTTACTTGGCGTCCATGGCATGCCTCTTGGAGCGCCAGACGATCGTCATGGCGCCGGCACAGGCCAATGCCGCGCCCGCATAGTGCACAGGGATGGAGACGTAGCAGCCGTTCGAGTTCATGTTGGCTAGCGCCTGGCAGATAGAAAGAGATTCAACACACAAATGAGTACAGAGCGCCACGCTTTCACACGAGCCAATTGCAGCAACGCACCGACAGGGCGACGCCCATGTGGATGACGAACACGGCGCAGACAGCCATCGCCGAGCGCTTGCGGTACCCGTCGAACGCGACGACCATGAGCGCCACGTCCAGCGCCGTGAGCGCCAGCGTGGAGATGGCGGCCGACAAGACGAGCGGGATGCTCTCGCACGAGGCCGAGAAGGCGGCGCCGCGCGAGCCCGTGGAGGAGCCCACGAGGCTGCCGAACATGAGCAGCGCGTGCATGACGGAGAAGCCCACGCCGCCCGCGAGCGACGACGTCATGTCGTTGAGCGGCAGCTGGTGCGAGGACGTCGTGACCCTCTTGACGGCCGCTTCGGTGCGTGTGTAGAGGTAGAAGAAGAGCAGACGGAACGCCTCCTGCACCACGACACCCACGGGCACAGTGGCCGACAGCGACGTCTTGAGGGGAGGGATGATCTGCCATAGAGAAGCCGTCACGAGGATGGCCACGAGCCACACAAAGGCGCCGCTGAGCGCCAGGATCACGAGCTGCGCGCGCTTGGCCACCACCACGAAGAAGAGCGCGGCCAGCGGCCCGAAGCCCACGAGGATGCAGCCGAAGAGCAGCGGCCAATTGACCAGGCCGTCGTGGAGCGCCATGGTCCGGGTGAGCAGGCGGCTTCTACTTGCTTTCTGGCTTTCATGACGTTGCGGAGTGGGGATGCAGAAAAGGAGGTTGGTGTGGGACACCTTAAAGATGTATTTATAATCCGATGGTTGGAGCTTCAAAATCAGCCAATCAATGCGCATCGATTAGCTTATAAAGTGCATATGCCTTACATAGGGATTAGCGACAAATTCATTAGTACGAGAGCCCAGAAGGCATCGCTACCAACAAACAGCAATATGGCCAATCACGTCCCAAACTGGGCGATGCCCACCTACGTCGACGAACCGGCGTGAGACTGGAGCAAATCGGAGCTCGTTTCGTGAACCGCATACGCTTCCACGACGGTACCCACGTTACGAATCCCAAGGAAATGCCTAATGAATCTGGCCTGTACCAGTTCATGCTGGCCGAACCAGCAGCAACAGTGTTGCCCCGTATGTATAAACACCGATTTAAGATATAAGTTTGTATGTCCCGACATTTGGTAATTGTGTACTTATGATGTTGCAGTAATGGGTCTGGTTCCTGCAAATTACGACATTCCTGTATCGATCGGTCTGTAGATGCGGCAAAACGGTGACAAGCGTACGTGGCAGAAGCGTAATACTGTGGTCGCGCGAGCAAGTGGGCATGTCCACACAAGAACTGTTGCAGTTGGTGTGTGCTATCACTGGGTTGTGCGTGGCCATCGTAGCTGTTGCTCGGCCATCCTAGCTGTTGCTGAGAGCATGATGAAACGAAAGCTCCAAATACACCGCTTGCCAGTCGGTAGCACCAACTTTGAGCGCTTCGAGTACGTATACGCTGAGCATGGACATGAAGCGTCGATTGTACAGCTCCTCAATGAGGTGTACCTCGAGCTATGTGGCTCAGAACGCAATGGGGCTATCGATGAATCCTGAATTGCTGCCGCTATCGCACAAACCTGAGCCGCTTACATCGTGGCAGGCCTGGCGCTATGCACCGGACTGGTTCCGTGTTCTGTATGGTGACGACATGGGCGAGAACGGAGTTGGCGAAGACGAAGCGATCGACGATCTGCTCAATGCATGGACGCCAAGAGCGATCCATCTCAATCTCCGGGGGCTCGATGAACGCCGGAGTTTGTTGAGCTTTCGGAGAATATGTCGGGGCTGGACGACGAGACAGAGGTAAGCCTGATGGATCCAAGCACACCCCGTCCTGCTCCAGCTCCAATCCCGGCTCGTGCTGCTGACTTGGTGAATTGATGTTTTAATGTTTAGCTTGCACAGTGTGTGTGTTGTATAAATAGCGCTGCACCAAATAAGCCACTGTATAAGAATACAAAGATCAAGTATACTTTAGGTACATGTTCGTTATATCGATTATAAGGTCCTTTCATATGTAAGGTACAGGTACATTATGTGGAAATAATGAGCTGTGATTGGCTGAAAAGTTGAAGCTCACATGACAGCTTCAACTTGCCCACATGAGCCCATATCCACCAGTAAGCAGATAGTCTGCGGAATCAAAATCGCCACCAACGTGAGCATATTAGGCTACATGTTGCTAAAGCGCTGAAAGCCGCTAGATCTCCTTTGCCGCACTTTCAAAACGATCGTGCAATGCTCGCTGCGATTGTGGGGATGACTCTCGTGATGACGATCGTTTGCATGAGCAAAACGCATTTAAAATAATTAGCTTTCTTCCGTGCCTTTCTCGATTGCCAAAAAACCAAAGTGGAGAGAGCCCACATCCACCAAATGTATCAAACTTAGATCCTGCGGCTGGAGCGAATCGAGCGCTGCATGTTGGTCACGATTGAGTGCTGCATTGTCGGATGACCAGCGTTGATACGCTCCGTGAATGCCTTTCGGGTGTAAGTTTCCTTCCGCAGAACATAATTCACGGCGAACTTGCACATGTCGAGAGTAAATTGCCACAGGAGTACCCACAACCATACAATCAGCATATATCCTCCCCCGCAGCCGATCACAGCGATCCGGTTGTTCGGATAGCCACCAAAACCAATCCAGCCGATCACCGAAGCGACAAATTGGGCGAAGACGAAAGCAATCAGCAGCAGGTTGCACGGCTTCTCCGCGAAGAACCAGTTGTTGCTGCCGGCCGTACGCGTCACGAAGATCAGAGCCTGGCCTGAGATCGACACCTGCAGGTACACCAGCGAACGCAGCACACCCTCCTTGCGCTGGATGCCAGGTCCGATCATCTCGTTGTCGCGCGTCCACGTCTGGTTCCAGTTGCTGAAGCCCCACACGTAGTCACAGAAGCTCACCTCGTTCGTGATGGGAACCTCGTCGCTGCCGATGAACTCCACGCCCTTGCCCAACTGCGCAGCAGTGAACACGTCGTAGTCGCCCTCGTACGCGGCACCACCAACACCCAGAGTGTACGCGTACACGTACTGGTTGTACGCCATCTCGGCCGACGGCTTCTCGTCGTTCGGCAGGTCGTTCAGGTGCACGTCCGCCAGGTCCTCGAACAGCTTCGAGCGCGAGTCGTACTTCCCCTGGTACTGCGTCCAGTACGCGTTAATGGCACTCTCACGGAAAGAGCCCACGTCCTGCACGCTAGCAGCCTGCGGCACGCTGCCCGTCATCTCACCACAGCCAGTCGCGTTGTTGTCCATCACGCACGTCTGGTACTGGTCCTGGAAGAAGTCGTGGCACTCGTTCTTCATGCAGCTCGCACACAGGTTCTCCACGCCAGTGCTCTCGAAACCACTCGAGTTGTTGACGATGGCGAACAGCACGATGGTCGACAGCGTCAGCCACAGACCGAACGTGATCGATGAGATGAACACCTCCTTCAGCTTCCACGAGTCCGGGTGCGGCGACGCCACCACGTTATCCTTCGAGATCGTCAGAATGGTGCCGTCGTTCAGGATGGCCAGGATCACAACAAGAATCGGAGGGAAGTACCAGTTCCACGCCACTGTCAGGATGCCGAACGTAAACACGATACGCACAGTCATGGCGATCGAGTACATTGCGTAGTTCTTCATGCGCAGGAAGATCTCACGGCTCATGCGGATAGCCGTGATGATCACACTCAGACCGGGCGAAACGAGCACGATGTCCGACGCAGCACGCGCAGCGTCCGTTGCATCGTCCACAGCAATACCAATGTCGGCCTGAGCCAGGGCCGGAGCGTCGTTCACACCGTCACCCGTCATGCCCACCACCTTGTTCAGCGACTGCAGGTGCTTCACGATCTCGAACTTGTGCTCCGGGAACACCTGAGCAAAGCCGTCCGTGTCGTAGATCATTTGCGCCAGGTCCAGTCCAGGAGGAGGCGCCGTGTTGAAGAAAGAAGTGTCCAGGATGTTCGTCGGCATTCCCAGCTGACGGCACGTCTCGACGGCAATGGCCTTCTGGTCACCCGTCACCATCTTCACAGCGATACCCAGAGCAATGGCCTTCTTCACCGTGTCGGCCGTGTCGTGACGAGGCGGGTCGAACAGCGGCAGCAGACCGATCATCTGCCACTCGCACTCCTCCACCGGCACGTCGCCGCTGCGGGAGATACCCACACCCAGACCACGGTAGCCGCGAGAAGCGAACTCGTTAATACGGTCCTCCACCTCCACACGCATGGCGTCAGCGTTCACGTCCATGTCCAGCACCACCTGCGGGGCACCCTTCACGGCACGGAAGATCTCGCCGGTCCTGTTGTCCTTGAGCTTGGCAATCGTGCGCTTCGTCGTGGGGTCGAACGGCGTGTAGTGCAGCAGCGTGTACTCGTCCCACATCGTGTCCTTGCCTGGGTACGTGTTGTGGCACACAACGTCGATGGCTTCGTTGTTCTCCGTACGCGCCGACAGAGCGCCGTACTTGAGGATGTCGTCCGCGGTGAAGTTGTTGTACGGGA
>KV739499.1:565-20777 GCA_000468175.2 Phytophthora cryptogea
GGGGCCCATGATTACCTGAAGCTGAGCTCGAAGTGGAAGCAGAAATACCATGACCTCTACAACGAGTACGCCGCGCTGCACAAGGCTTCGGGGCAGTACCCGTAGAGAAGCAGGCTCGAAAAGGCACCGCATCTAGAGGCTCGGTAGTTTCTAGGTAAACACACATACAGAACCCTTTTGCGTCCGCATCAGAGCTTTGTCCATCGAAGCAAGGTCTAAGAGAGATTTTCGGAGTCTCGAACATTTCATGGCGAGTTGCTTGAGTACCAGCAACGTCGTGATTTTTCCTTTTTCGGTTTTTACCACTCCTATATAAGGGCATCTAACTCCCTTTTGTATCTCCTCGGAAGATACAACTCAAGAAATACGATGGCGGAATTGATCAGCGACGAGGAGCTCGTGGGCGGCTGGAAGCCTCGTCTTGGGATGCTCTCTGTGGCCGAGAAGCTGGAGCAGGCAGAGCTACTCAAGCGCCAGGGCAACCTCTGGGTCAAACAGGCCGAATGCAAGCGCGCGCTGACGTCGTACGCCAAGGTCTTCGCCTATGTCAACGGCTTGTCCGTGGCGGGCGACGCCATGTCCCAATACGCACAGGCGTCGGCCGGCATGAGCGCCAGTGAGGAGCAGAGCGTGGAGATTCAGGCCGTCAAAGTGGCCGTGTGGGCCAACATGGCCCTGTGCCATTTGAAGCTCGGCACGCAGCCGGCCAAGGCCGCGGACTGCTGTGACAAGGTGCTGGAGCTCCAGCCGCAACACAGCAAGGCCCGCTTCCGGAAGGCCCAGGCCATGGTGCAGCTCAAGGACTACGAGCGGGCCCACAAACTGCTGAGTGAACTGCTGGAGGAGGAGCCCAAGAACGCCGCCGTCCGCAACGAGATGCGCGCGCTGCAGGTCAAGAAACGCGCGTACGACGCCGAAGCTCGCGCCAAGGAGAAGAGCGCGTTCGGCAACATGTTCAAGTAAAAGGAGACAGATGAGGTGCAGACTTCAAATGCAGGTACCTTTAGGTGGAGTTGGAGAGTTTTATCGTTAGTGTTGCTACTGCAGGGTGAGGTGCGGCAGGACGCGAGACTTGATGGCCTCCATGAACTGGGAGTAGCCGTGACCAAAGTGGTTCTCCACGCGTGGGATCACGAGGTCCGACACTTCCACGTTTACACAGCGTGCAGCGGCGGCAGCGAAGGCCACGGCTTGACAGCCTGCTGCCGCTGGGCCGTTCGTGCCTTGAAGCTGCAGCGCCCAGAAGAGCTTGGACAGCACGCCATCGCGAACAGAAAACACGTTAATGAACTTGCCGTCGATCGGGTCCAGCGCGTTTGAGATGTTCTCTAGGCCTTGAGTGTCGGGGGTGAATGCTCCGGCGAAGCTCACGGCGTTGGTGATCAACGGCAGGTCGTCCGCTTTCTTCTCCGCTCGCAGCTTGGCCATCTCTTGGAACACGCTGTAGATGACGGCGCCGCCCAGCGAGTGGCCGAAGAGCGAGATCTTGCGGCCACGTAGCAGCGTCGGACGCTCGGCCAGCACGCGCGCCAGCAGCACGCCCACCTGCTCCGCTTTGCCCTGTGCGCTGTGCCACGGGTTGCCTGTGAAGTGCGCGACCATGGCCGACACGGACGAGCTGCCGAGGTTGTCGTTCACGTGCGCGCAGAACTCGTTCCAGGCCGCGGCGTCGCCGGCCTCCCACTGCACGGCGAAGACGGCGGCGTGCTGGTCTTCCTGCGTCCACGCGCGCCAGTTGCGCGTTGGGTCGTCACTCTGCGTCATGAAGCCGTTGATGCAGAGCACCACGTGGCTGCAGGTGGCCACGTCCCCGCTTAGTAGTTTGAGCTGCAGCTGCTGCACGCGGCGCTTGCGCTTGGCCACGTTGAGCGTCGCCATGGCGCCGTCGTACGCGCTGGCCCAGAGTGTCGGTGCTTTGGCGGTGGCCGTCGGGGCCGGCGCGGGCCGGAGCCAGGCGTTCAAGGCGCCCAGGGCCCCACCCACGGCCACGGCCGCCAGCTCCGAGTTGCCGATGGTTTCCTGTTCCTGTTGATTGCACTGCAGTCGCACGCGCTCCACGATGGCGTCCGCTTCTTGGAGCAGCAACGACGACACACGCTCCCGGACGTCGTCGGCCGGAGACGACGCGGAGCAGACGCTCGCTTCCAATTGCTGGAGCAGCTCGGCCGACAGCAGGCCACGCCGCTGCAGCTCGCGGCAGTCGCCCAGCACCGTGTCCGAGTCCGTCATTGCGGTCGGATCCCTACTAATGGAGACCGCACACCACGTCTACACGTATTTGGTGTATGGAGACGCCAAGTTGAAGTGCTCTGGGTCGTTACACCCTTTCGGGCGCAATGGTCTCCGCCCACTGCACTTGCCTTTAGGAGCTGGCCATGACGCGCACCATCGAGACCTTGCCGGACCACTTGCTGTTGACGCACATCTGCCGCTTCGTGCACCTTCAGGACCGATGGCACGGCCTGGCCCGAGTGTCCAAGCGCTGGAGACGACTCGCACTCGCGTCGGTGCATCGAGAGCGGCACGTGGATTTGGTGCGTTCGTTCGTCTTGGAAGCTGTGAGGTTTACAGCTAGGAGACTGATCCGTTGTGTATTGACGACGGCAGACGTGGTGCACTGGAGAGCACGAGCTGGAGGCGGCNGTGCTGCTCGACCGCAAGCCGCAGCGCAGCAAGAGCGGCCGCAACTTGTCCGTCGAGGCCTCGCGGC
Source organism: Phytophthora cryptogea (assembly GCA_000468175.2). Classification (NCBI taxonomy): domain Eukaryota; phylum Oomycota; class Peronosporomycetes; order Peronosporales; family Peronosporaceae; genus Phytophthora; species Phytophthora cryptogea. The sequence continues at coordinate 3,276 of KV739499.1, forward strand.
TACAGAGCGTGGCGCTCTACGGCCCGCGAGTCACGTCGCCGCTGCTGTCGCATCTGGTTAAAGGCCTCGGCTGTGAGCAGCTCCGACACGTGGACGTCGAGTCCAAGCAGATCTCGGACGCCGCGCTGGAGCACCTTTGTCGCTGTGTGAGTTTGCAGACGCTGGCGCTGCACTGCATCAAACTCACGGACGGGTCGCTCGTGGCCATTTCACGCGCGTGCCCCAAATTGACCAAGGTGGATCTCTCGGGCTGCTCGCGGGTGCGAGACGACGGCATCATCGCCATCGCGGCCAACTGCCCCAAGCTGCAGACGATTGACCTCACCATGTGCAGACGAGTCTCCGACAGATCCGTCGTGGCCTTGGCTCAGCATTCGTCGTTGACGCTCGAACAGGTCGTCCTCGATCGCTGTCTTAAGGTACGCACAACTGCAGCGTGAAGGTGGATAAGTTCACCAACTGACTAGCGGGCTCCACTAGGTTTCTGGTCCTGCGCTCCGCTTTCTCATGAGAATGCAGCGCAAACTGCGGTCATTCTCCTTCGCGCGCTGCCCAAAGGTGCAAGGTGCCGACTTCTACCATCTCGAGCAACTAGCCCAAGCAAAATCGGCCATGCCGATGTGTGAATTTATGACGCTCGACCTGAGCGGGTGCTCAGGGCTGGACGATCGAGGTGTAGCAGCGCTTGTCACTTTCAACCGGTACACACTGCACTCGCTGAACCTCGGTGCACTGCAAACGTTGGGCAGCGCAACTTTCGCAGCTATCGAACGGTGCTCGGAATTGCAGTCGCTCAACCTTTCGCTGTGTCGAACGCTGCAGAATGGTGACCTGGTTGCGATCACGACGGGGTGCACGCAGCTTACAACGCTTCTTTTGCAGGGCTGTGTCGCTCTTGACGATGCTGGTTTTAAGTCGATGGCTCCTCTCGCGACGAATCTGCAGCGACTGTCGCTCGAGTTCTGCTACAACATCACGGACGAAGGTTTCTCGGCCATCGTCTCACGCTGCCATCAACTGCTGCACCTGAACATCAAAGCTTGCAACCAGCTCACGATCAGTGCGTTCCGGACGTTGGCTCGACGAAAAGCTCCGCTCGAAACGCTGTACATCGGCGCGTGTGCCGATATGGAGACCACCGCCGCGTACTTCTCCATCGTCAAGCACAAGTTCCCTCGGTGCCGAATCCATTGGGTCTGAGCGTGTCCTAGACGCTCTGTGTAGAGTACAAATATGCCCTTTTACCTTATCCTACGTGCAACGCGTGACTCGCATAAGACGAGATGGTCGCAGCTATAAGCGGCCAGTCCTCGAGGTGCGTGCAAGTTCACCCTAGCGTAAATAAATCGAGCTGTAGCTGTCTGTAGCTGCACTAGGTTGGCTTTATTTATCTGCAAGTGCATGGGCGTTTTGCTCTGCGTTGCCCATTTGAGAAAAGCGCGTGAGCGAGTGCAGTGAGAAAGCTCCAAAGCGGTGAACTCGAACAAAAAAAAACAACATGGCGGGCCGCATTCCGAACGTCAGCACTCGAATTGTGCCCAAGAACATCACGCTACCCGAAACTGGAAGCTGCTTCGACACGACTGCGGTGATCTCCAAGGTAGGAGAGCAAAAGGTTTCGCTTTGAGGTCGATATCGAGACTGACGATGGAATTTATGAACAGCGACGTCCTACGAACGAAAAAGCGGACGACTCGGTGCACGTCAGCGCGTTTTCACTGTCCAAACCGACTAAACCGCACACCACCGAGGGTTTTCTTCGTAAGGGCCAAGGCACCGGAGGCTCGGTAGACTTGGAGAAAACACTCAAAGTCAGTGCAGACTGCTTCATACATTTTGACGACGATAACATTTTACTCACATAATTTAATTGATTCCAGGTCGACAAGCACGAAAATGTGTCGCCTCGCTCGCGGCACCAGCAGCCAGTAGCATTTCGTGAGCGCTCGAACCCACCGGATACGTCTTTCAGGAGGTAAGGAGCTTTTCCTAGTTTTTGATTGTAGTTTTTGGGTTTTCATTCTCTGGTTGCATTGCAGATTTTACGAACGTGGCGATCTGCCGATCCAGATTGATCATGGCGGTGTACGCAACATGGTCGCGTGGAAAGTGGACATCACGAAGGTATGTTGCAGTAGTTTTACCAAGTGAGTCGAGTGCTAACGTGTTATTTGGCATTGGACAGCTCGATTTCCACCACTACCTCCCGATTTTCTTTGATGGATTGCGAGAAGTAGAGGAACCGTACGCGTTCCTCTCGGAACAGGGCATCAAGGACATGCTCATCAACGCCAGCAACAAAGTGCTGCCTGTGATCCCGCAGCTTATTATCCCGATCAAGAGTGCGTATGTTTGAGTTACTATCTTTTAGACTGGACTCGGTCTCACTCGTGTTGATGCACTAGATGCTCTCAACACGAGGAATGCTGGCATTCTAGTCAAGACGCTGCACATTCTGCAGCTCATGGTCACGTGTGAGTCGGCTGCTCAACCAGGTACTGGCCCGGGGTTAATCGGCCAGGCACTTGTACCATACTACCGACAGATTCTACCCGTTCTCAACATTTTCATCCGCAAGAATGGTACGTTAAACACAAAACTGCTTCCTGCCAAGGATTTGTACTAAAATTTTCTTGTGATGCAGACAACATCGGCGACTCCATCGACTACGCGCAGCGGAAGCAGTTGAATCTGGGTGATCTCATCCAGCAAACCCTGGAGATCATGGAGTCTCACGGAGGAGATGACGCTTTCATCAACATCAAGTACCTGATCCCCACGTACCAAAGTGTGTGCGTGGGTTAGAACCCGCAAGTTTGAGCACATTCCCGCTAGCAACTCGAAATAAAAGCGTAAAAGGTAGATAACAGTGGAACGAACTACACTTCTTCCAGCTCGCTTGTTAGTTTTTATGACATTGTGATACTTTAAAGATCGTTTGTGTTAGAACAGAGTATTTCTTCTTGATCCGCCTACTGCTGCTGACTTGGGGCGTGCTTTCACTCTAGAAGGAGGATCTCGTCGCCCAGTCAATGACTGGGTATTGCTACTACTTGTGCTTCGGCTAGTGGCAATTCCTTTCATTTCTGAAGTTTTCACTGGTATTCGCCCGTCGACTTCAGTTGGGAGTTCATCCGTCTCAGGAACTTCAGCGTTCACACTTGAATTCATCTCCGTCCGACTTGAGAAAGCACTTCCACCACTTTTTGCCCCAAGCTCTTCATATCGTCGAAGTCTTCGCTCCAACTCCTTGTTTGCTTTTCGATACGTGTTCAACTCAGTCACCAAAGACGCGTTTTGATACGACAAGGCTGCAGCAAGTTTGTGTTTCTCTCGGTTCCCAGCTTCCACTTGTCGACGCAACGAGTGTTTGTTCTGCAGTAAGAAGCGGTTCTGACGATGCAATTCGGCGTTAACCTCCTCGGCAGAGTCTCCACGCGCTTGTAAAGCATCCAATTGTCGTGTCATCCGTTTATGCAGCCGACCGATTTCCGTGACGAGCGTGCTTTTCTCCTGAACGGCGCTACGTCGGACAAGTTCGCCCAATTCCTCTTGTAACACCACAATCGAGTGTCGGACTCGTTCTAAGCGTTTAACAGCGGTCTCGAGGTCTCGTTCATGTTTTTTCGCGAGTGAAGACGTCTCAACTCGCAATCGATCGCTAATGTTTGCCTGTACCACAACTTCTTGGTTCGCATCATGCAACTGATTGAGATGTTCCTGCATGTGAGCCAACTCGCGGTCTTTCGGCAGAATGTGCTTTTGCAGCAGCTCTAGTTGTGAACGATGAACGCCGTCCAACCGCTGCAAGTTCTCGAACAAACGTCGCTGCTCTGCAAGTTGAGCGGCACTTTCATCTTTCTCACGCATGAGTTTCTTCGTTAGAGCTCGTTCATCCGCCAGTTTCTCGCAAAGTGCCTCCATCTCGAGCAAACGTTCCTCGTAGTCGCAGCACATTTGCTGTAGCTCGCCATCTTTCTGGTTTAATGCACCAAGCAGCATCTTGACTTCTTGATTCAACGCTGCTGCTTTACCATTTTGTTCGGCCAGTTGAATCACACCTTTTCTCTTTTCCAAGTCGATGGAGCTAGCGAGCTGACCCATTTGCACCAATTGGTCCTGATCTTGTTGTCGAAGCACTTCCTGCAGCTTCCGCCGAGTCATTTCCAGCTCTTCGGACATTTTGGTTTGTGAACTTTCATACTGAACTTTGGTCTCTTGAAGTTTCTTCCTGCCTTTGTACTCGAGCTGCACTTCACGTTCCTGAGCTCTCTTCTGCTCGTCCTCGAGATCAAGTTTCGTAGCGTGAAGCTGTTCACGCAGAGTATCACATTCCGTTTGTAGTTTTTCTAGAGTGAACAGATAATGATCTTGAGCGGAACGAGCGTCTTCGGACAGTGAACGAAGTTTTTCTTCTCGTTCGTGGATGGCCCCACCAAGTCGGACATCTAGTGCTGTACGGAGTGCTTTCTGTTCTTCTTCAGCTGTTCTGGTGTGCGCTTCAAGCTGATTTTGTAGCGAGTTCTCGAATCGTGTTCGCTGTTCACTCACTTGTCGACTGAGCATCTCGTTTTCCATCTTGAATTGCTGCAATTCCCCATCAAGGTCCAGCACTTTGAGTCGCGTGAGCTCCACCTTGTTGCGGTCGTACACTGCGAGTTCCTCGGACTGACAAATGCTCGTGAAAGCATTAATTGACAAGTCGTGAAGTTGCTGTTCATCTCGAATGGCGGTGGCTAAAGCTGAGGAACTTTCACCGTCTCCAAAATTCTCTCGACACAATTTGCAGGCTAGGACGACACCATTCCGAGAGTTGGTGAGTAGCAATCGAGATCGAGAACTGTAGAATAAACCTACGACCGGTGCAGTGTGCAACTCAACACGTTTAATTGCGTGTGTCAACAGGATGGCCGGGCGGTTCTCACCACTTCGAGTTGCTCGTTTCCAACTGAAAAGCACCACACAGCCACTCGAAGTGCCGATAAACAGCAAATTCGAGTAGTTGTTGCCCTCACTTCCTCCCAAGCCTCGTCCTGCCTCCAGTGCAGTGATTTCAAGTGCCATATTCTCGCCCACACTTCCACTAGTGCTATGGATGGCCTCAAAAGCTAAGTCTCCATTGACCCAAGCACGCACAATGCAGTAGTTGGTACCAGGTCGTTTGTGAGTGTTTGAGTTTCGCTTTTCAGCTACAAACGCTACGTAGTCGTGACTTTCATGATCCATGTAGCTGGTCGTGAACGCCACGATGGCATTTTCAGGCGCTAGTTTCTGCGTTGTGCTGTGAGTTCTGACGAGGTCTTCGACTTCTCCTCCGGATTGCCAGCATATCTGACAATGACGCAGTTCTCCTGTAGTATCAGCGACGAAAACGCTGTTGTCGTGAACGGCCCAGCGGAATATCTCGATCGTGTCTCGGAAGTCTCGGAAAACGCCAACGAGCTGCGGTTCTCGCTGTACGCGCGTCAATCCTCGATACACAAAGACCGCTTTGTTGGTGGTGTGGACAGCAGCAAAAAGAGCGCCACTGGGACTGTACTGCGCAAGTGAAAGTTGTTTCTGCTGCATTTCAAAGCCCAGACGCAAGGAATCGTGCAAGACGAAGAAAATTTGCAGCTTGGACGAGAACGTGATCAACAATTCCGAGCCTGCAGGGTGCAGGTCGATACTCAATGGCGCTTGCTGTTCTAGCGGGTGAGCGATAAAACATTCGTGACAATCAGTTTGACTCCATACGTGAATGGCTGCATCTCCGTCTGGAGATCGACAAGCAGCAGCAAAACACGGACGTCTCGAAGCTGCACTCAGTCGCTCCATTTGTTGAGATAGCGGCGTGGTTGACAAGAAACTCAACGCAATTGTTTCGTCATCTCCACGGAGAAGACACAAATTGCTGAGGTCGAAGGCGCCGTAGCCGTTCTCAGTACAGCAAAGCAACATTGCAGCAGCAGGGTCCGTTGTCACGCTTACAATTCGTTCTCTACAAGTACAACAAGTTGTCAGAATCTGCAGCAACAATTTAAGTTGTACACTCCATCACGTACGTGTTTGGTACTCGCATACGTCGTTGTAAATGCAGCTCTTTCTCGTTGGCTTTGAGCATTTTAGACGCCACTCGAACAACAGATACCAGACCATGGGCGCCTCCAACTACAACTCCTTCACCATTGTTCAGAGGACTCATACACAACAATCGACCTAAACCTTTGTGAACGGAACGAAGTGTCTGAATCAACTCAGCGTTCACTACCAACTGCACGTCGCCGTCTTCTAGCAGTCCAACGAGTACATCGTCCGGTAGCCACGCGTGGTCAGCATAATTCACGACGTTTTTCACCTTAGTCTCATCGCCAGACTTGAAACTCGCAAGCGGTTTGAGAGTGTATTCACACAACGTCCAGATACGAAGCATGTTTCCTCCACTTGTAGACAATTGAGCCATGTCGATGGCATTGAATCGAACGCGAGACACTCGACAGTGAACATCCGTCAGCGCAACTTGTCGCCCTCGACCCCAATCCCACACGCCCAAACTCCAACTCGCATTTCCAGCTTGAGCGCTGACCAATTTTCCATCGGGGGACAAAGCAGTTCCCACAAACCGGTCGGTCCAAGTCACGGCGAGCGTCTTGAGCAGAATAATACGTCGCACACTTGCACTTTTACCATTCACCAGGTCAGTTTTATCGCTTCTCGTTGCGATGCTGTAGACGGCGATGGAAGCGGGTGAACTCGTGATCTCTGCGTTACCATCGTCGAGTTTTACAGTCGCTCGACAGACTGAAAGGTGCTGCCGTTTACCACACAAGGCCATGGCAGTGATCTCTCCAAGCGAATTGGGAGCTTGATCCTGTCCCGCGATGAAGTTCAATTTCTGAGTTTGTGTGTTTTGAAGCACAACGTACTTGCCGATGACAAGTACCAGTTCATGTCGACTCAAAGGCAAAATCACATCTCGGAAAGAAGTGTCCAAGCCATTTCCATTCACTGGCACCAATGTCGGTGGAGATGCAGACTCGGAAGAAGGTTCACGCATAGTTAAAAGCGATGAAGACACTTTTTCAAGCGCTCAAACCTCCATGAACAAAGGCGTTGTTCCCTATAAATATGAAGGAGACAGCGATTGTTGCTCCGTCCCATTGCTTGAATTTGTGCTGTCAAACGCACAATTCAATCCGAATGGATAACCCAAGAACCACGACGATGTCTTCACTGCATTTCACAATCCGATCACGACTTGATGAGCTCCAAACCCAATGCCACAAGGTTTGTAGCAAAGCAGAAGTTGGTCACGAGAAAACAATTTTCAAGTCCGGAGGTACTTCAGTGAACGAGTTTTTCTCCAACGTGCAGCTCTGGAAAGAGCGTTCACTGCACCACACACTGGAAACTTTAGACAAAGCGGGTGCGACGTCCACGGACAGCCACATGGAGGCCATGGAGAACCACGAAAGAGGAGCCAAAGACCTTTTTGAGTTGACCCAAGTATTTCTCGATCGTACGTGGCAGCAAGTGAACTTGCTTCTTGAGACTTTTGCAGACGATCTCGTACATCTAGTAGACAACATCGTACACTCCAGACTAGAGCAGCAGCGTTTGGTTCATGGCAATGTGGTGAGAAGTTTAAAAGGAGAGAACCAGCAACTCGTTCAGGCTTGTCACGAGTTGAAAGGCATCAACGGAGACCTTGAAGAACGTCTTGAAGTGATGGAAAACACCCCAAGCAGTGGCGATGCCATTCTGTGCAACAAACTGCGTGGTAGGATGCAAACGCTTGCAAGGCGAGAGCGTGAACTGGTTACGGAGCTGCAGATTGCAGCACAAGAACGCGTGAAACACCGACAAGAGCTCGAGAAGACCAAGACGCAGCTTGCTCAGACTCAAAATTCCTTAGCCCTTACACGCGCCATGCACGACAAGGAAACCAGACAACTGGCAGCACTTTTGCAGCTCAATTACGCTCAGGTGACGCAGGTTTTAGAAGCATCGAGGAATGCAACAGCAAAAGCTTCTGGCCCAAGACACCACCAACTATTAGATAGGTTTGACCCGCTATCAGGATGTACGATCGTGCATTTGGCTCCAATTACTTTGCCACAGAAGCCACCGGGTTCTCCGACGATCAATTCTCCACGGCGAGGAAGTTCTCCAGTATTGACAACGTCACCAAAGCAGCCAAACACTTTACCATTAAACTCTCGACAGCGTACAGATCGACCCAAGTCAGCCGGTCCAAGACGAACTCCAGCTACTAACTCCAACAGCAAACCACCGTCGGCTAGAACTATTCGACATTCACAAGTGTAGATACTTTCACGTTCAAACCATTGGTAAAAATGACCCCAACTTGTCTTGTTCTCGGGTTGTTGGTTCTGCATAAAGTTGTGGGTAGTCTGCGATTTTCTTCTTCGCCTCCGACAAGAAATCTGCGTGTGTACGCAGCTCCGTACACGAAGTGACAGGTCTCAAAGCAGCTTTCCCTGTATGTTCAGGCAATGGTAGAGCATATTTTCTGTAGAGACCGAAATTCAACGTTCCTTCTAGACTGGACGGTGCTGCAAGTGGTTGTGGTGCAGTTGAAATCGGTCGAGCGAGTGTGTTGGCTGCAAAACGAGCTTGTCGGTCCCTTTCACGCTTGAGATTTTGCCACTTCTCGCTCCTCGTCGACGCAAAAGCACGAACAGTAGACACAAATTCCTCTTGGAAAACTTCTGCATCCACCACAGGAGCTCGAAGACCATGTGCACGATATTGATTCTTTACTTTTTGCAGTCGAGTTGCACGCTCACGAAGCTTTCGTTGCTCTTCGAGATACACGCGATCTCCGTATTCGCGCGCAGCAAGTGAAAACATTTTCTTCGGTGTGTTTTTTGCGTTTTGAAGAAGCTGCTGCACTTCCTCTGGTTTTCGGGCTTTCTTCTCGAAGGTGATCGTCTCGACTGGAGTCGTGTTGGGTCGGCGATTTCCATGCAAAGTGTTGTTTCCTCGTGTCGAAGCGATGGCTTGCGCTGCTTTCTTCTGGTTTCGCTGTTCACGCTTCATCTCGAAAATGTACTCGGCCAAGTCCGTTTTGAGCGTCATGAGCTCCTGTTCAGCAGCCCCAAGACGCTCCGTTGTCACTAGGAGATCCGCTAACGTGGCTAACTGAGCTCGGTGGAACGAGTCACGCTCTGCAAATGCGAAATTGCGCTGTGAATCGGAGATCGCCGCTGCGACTTCAGCTCGTTGCCAATTGTACGCTGCTTCTTCCTGTTTCTTGACACTCAACTGCATTTGAACGAGGATTTCGTCTCGATGAGCTTTCAGGGCTGCCATATCTGCTAACGCTCTCTCTCGAGCTCTTTCAGCGCTCGCTTCGGCTACTCTCGTTGCATTAAGTTGCTCCGTAAGACTCGCTCGTTCCTCTTCAAGACGTTGATTGATTGTAGTTTGACTACGAAGCTGCTGCTGAGCACGCTCAAGCAACTCGATCGCGAGTTTGTGGCCACTTTTCTCTTCTGCGAGTTGCGTCTGCAGCGACTGCAATTCCTGTGCTATTGCATCAAGTCGACGGCGTTTGTCGTTGTTCTGCGTCTCGAGATGCTGCGCTCTTAGTGTCAAGTCTTCCAACTCGACCTGAAGTGCACCAAACTTGTCTTCCCACACACTGCTGCCTCCACGTAGTCGAATCACTTCAGCCACTGCCGAGTGTCCCCAATGCGTTGCAAGGTCTAGAGCTGTACAACCAGCAGCATTTTTGGTCTTGAGACTCGCTCCGGCGGCAAGTAATACTTTGGCCAACTCCATTCGACCCCAAAAGCACGCGAGATGCAGCAGAGTTTGGCCACCAGCGTCAAAGTGATCCACATCAACACCAGGAGCTGCCAGTAACTCGGTCGCACGAACTCGATCATTGTCAAAGATGGCGTCTCGAATGAGCTCGTAGTGGGTCTCCGAAACTGTAGATACAGAGGAAGGCATTGGATTGAACTTTAATGGCCTGAAAAACTCAAATGCGAGCAGTACATCAAATATTTTTAGTGAAGAGAACGTCACTAGGATAAGGTACGCAGGTGTTGTCGAGTCCAGCATAGCGCAATTAAAGATAAGACTGTGATATTAGGAGAAGCCTAGCAGAAGTAGATGAATCAATTCTGAACACGAAGGAATGATAAACCTAATGGTCCTCAGCATTTCCAAACCGATCAAGAGTTCAAAAGCCATCGTAGCAACCCACAAGTCCATGAACATCAACATGGAAAAGCAGTAGGTGGCGTCTATTTCAGCTGGCATTGCTGAATTTGGCAAGTGGCAATCACTGGAACTAGGACGTTATTCTCCGTTTCGCCCAGAACCAGCTCACGTGTAGTGATCTCGCACTCTTTCGTTGACGACGTTCAACATGATGGAAGAAAGCGCCATGGGCGACTTTGCCAATCGGTGAGACCATTTCTTCGGCTATTGATCGTCTTGGGTGTGTAAATTGACCGAGTGAATTGTTGCAGGCTGAAACACGAATTTGAAGATCGAGATTCCGATGCTAGTGACGGAGACGAGTGTCAGGATTGGTTTGTGAATGATTCGCGTAAAGAGGAACCAGTTGCACCGGTGGATGATGGAAATTCATCGCCCAAACGCGATGGCACAAGAAATCCGACGGCACCTCCAGCTGCGACTACAAGACCTAGCCGGTCTGTTAGTAGTCCTGCAACTCCAGCAGCTAAACATAAAGTGTCGAACAGCAAGATAGAGGAAGTGCGTGAGCAATGTACAGGAGTTTTTGATGGGGGTATACTGCAGAACTAATATGTTCGTACTCTGATGGCGATAGGAACGCGATGACTGCGATAATGTCAGTGGCCCCATGGCGTTCTTGCACCACACACCTCCAACATTTTCAATCCTCGTCATGGAACTAGCAACGAGTGTGGAGGTAATTCCAAGTTACTATGTTGATCTTGTATTTTCCAACGCTAAGCAACTCATTTATTGTTTAGGTTCCACGCTACGGGTCAAAGTTCTTCCGGATCTACATCCCACAAGTTCACGACGGTCAAACGGACTTTTGCCTCTTTGCACGCAAGCGGCTCAACAAGAACAAGTTTCGTTTTAGGTAAGACAGTATCTGAAATGGATCATAGTTCCAGCTGTCTAACCGCATTTTGTAGCTTGGACGAGAGTTTTACCACAGCGTGGGCAGATTCATGCTATGGAGGAAAAGTGTTGATGACACCGTCAGCAAATACAAAGCGGTTTAGGCTCCTGGCTACCAAATCAGTGGGTCGAGTTCACTTTGATATCAAACAAGAAACGAGGAAGCAAGAGCTCAGCGTTCGCTTACACTCCCAGGTACAAACTTTTCCTTCGTGTTTGTTGTATTGTGTCTTGTTTTACACTAACTTACTCTACAGGGCAACCGATTCAACTTCTTCCGAGCTCGCTCCACTTCAGTTGACAATAGTGACGTCTACCGCTCCAACATTCAGGTACGTTTTTCAATTCGCTTTGGATATCTTGGTTTAAGCGAGGAACGAAAGTTTGTGGTTCACTGATTGTGCTCGTTTCCTAGAAATTCATCAATCCAATGGCGGATGTTCGATGCTCGAAAACCAACTACACGCTATTCAAGATCGAGAAAGAGGGTGTACGTGTATAAACTTTCATTAATTATCTTGTTTGCAGTCCTTTAACATTGTTGTATTTAACAGGAAGCTGGAATGCAGAAGTATGTTATCTCCTACATGCGTCCATTCTCGCTCTTCCTCAGGTATCACTCAATCATTGCAAAGAATTGAAAAGAAACTCAACTAATGGGGTTGTATTGATTTTCATCAGTTGCTGTATCGCCGTGGGCGTCGAAGCACATCTACTCGAGTAATAGCTACAGGAAAAACAGTTCAATCGACTGCAAAATACAGCTAAGCCATTCAAGTAAAGTGTTTTCTGGCAGTTCTTCACCTGTTTGGTCCGAGACTGTTGTTAACGAGACAAGACAGCAGGGCGCTGGTTGATCGACCGACTCACCGACAGCATCATTTCAATCCCACGCAGCTCACGAACCGAGGCTTTCATCTCTGCGTCCGACTGGCACAACTTGGCCAACAAAATGGCCACATTCTTGCGAGCTAGACCGTCAGACAGTTCCTGCAAAGCCTGCACCAGCACAGCAAGAGTTTTCTTCTTTCGGAACGCGTGAGCATCAGCCTCATCATTGTCCGACTGCATCGCGATCAGCACCTTGACAATGTTTCCAACGAGTCTCTCACTCGGAGTCGTTTCTCCTGTAGGCCGACGGTAGGTCTTCTGGGCATTCGCGAGTGCGATCACTTGAGAGAGCAGTGGAACAGCACTTTTCTCGCGTAGGAATTCACGAACAACAGCAAGGTGTGCGCACCAGCCGAAGTGACACCAGATTTGAGCACAAAGCTGCCAGAGTTCGTCTGGAATCGCCGACGCTTTGCTGCTAAAGCTCGAGCTGGCGTATTCACATATTTTGTAGAGCTCTGAGAGATTTTCACGACTCGTAAGTCGGCCGAACACTTCTCCTTCGTCAGAGTTCTCTCGTCGACTGACAGAATGAAGACGACAGAGCAAACTTGCAGTTCTTGACAAGATCAGGACTGAGCCAGCGAAAGTTGACGAGCTTGTTTCGATGAGGATATGCTCGACGGTAGCTGCAGCTCCAAATTCGACCAGATCATGAGTTCGCACTTGGGAATTCTCATTGAATGACAAGTTCAGCAACGCTCCGAGTGCTCGTTCGCAGCACACGGAATCTCTCGTGGATGGAGCTCCAGTGTACGTGTCTTGAGCAATTTGAAGCAGAAGTTGAATGATCTTCTGACGTGTTTCTTCGCAGTTGTTGTTCTCGATGGTCTTGCGAAGGACACTGTTGGTGGACAAGTTGGTCATGAGGCCAAGTAGGTTCTCCAGCAACGCACTAGACTTGGCACAGCTGTTCGTTTCGAGTGCCTGAGCGACGGCAACAAGGCAATCAGCTCCACGACCACTAAGAGCTTGGATGCCAGCGCTGTCCCCGCTTATGGTAAAGCAAATGCTCGATGCAACCAGAGCAATTGTACTTCTCGAGATCCTTTCATCACCTGCCACTTTTTGATCGTCACTGCGAAGACTAAGAGCTGCAAACAGCGACGAAAGAACTTCTTCTGAGATCAGGACTCTTCGCCAACTCTTGGAATCCACCACCTCCTCTAGAAAGCGGATGATACTTGCTTGGACGATCCACGAAGTGCTGATTCTTCTTGGCACTTTGCCCATTTCACCAAATGCCGATACAATACGTTTCCGGAAATCTACGTGGCGATACATGACCACTTGGTTGCGTGGAGTGTCAGCAACTGCAGCCACCGCACAATTCAGCATCCCACTCACTATGACGTTTTCCGTTTGTATGCGGGAGCTATCGACTTCAGCTTCGCTGTGGGGGGAATCCAAGACGGTCATAATTCGATCGCAAAGCTTTTCCATCTCGCCGGACGTTCGGAATTTCGCTCGAACATGTTCATTCCTCTCGACAAAAGGCAGCAGTAGATCGTAGACCACCCAGGCGTCCTTCACACATTGCTCCTTCTCTTCTGGCTTCGAACCATCGACTGATGTTTGTTCATCCATTTTCTTCAGCAACTCTAGCGAAAATCGCAGCTCTTCAATGGACGATGAACCGAGCGACAGATTGTCACGACTCTCCTCCTTCGCTTTGCTGAGCTCGCCCTTTGCATCTAAAGCGGCTTCCAGCTTGCTGTTAGTAATCGAGTCCTCATAGTCACCAACAATGACGGAGTGCTGCTCCACGATGTCAGCGTTCTCTCCATCCAACTCGAAAGCTTTTCGCATATCCTCAGCAGCTTCCTTCAGTTTCTGCTGTCGGTGCCTAGCCGTCGCACGTCGAGAGAGCGCTTTCACGTGGGTTTCATCTACGTACAAAGTTCGCGTGCAGAACTCGATACAGTCATCCAAGTGATCGAGTCGCAGGTAACTCTGTGCGATGTTGGCCAGTACCGCCACGTTAAAGGGTGAAGCCGACAGCGCTTCCATGTAGCTCTTGATGGCGTCCTCGTACTGCTTCTTCTTGTAAAAGCGGTTGCCCTTCTGTTTCAAGCCTAAAAATTCGTATAAAATGTCATCACAACCATGTACGATCAAAATCAGTTGTCCTACAACACGTACGCTCAGCCAAGCGCGTCTTCTCCTCTTGCGAGTGCTGTCTTTCCTCCATATCCTTCTTGAACTGGTTGCAGAAGTCTGGATTGTTGTTCTCGAACTCTCGATTGCGCAGTTTCTCCAGTTCCGCCTCCCGCTCCGCTTTCTCCTGCAATGAAACGGGGTCTTCCGGCACCCACTGATGCCACAGCGAATAGTCGTTTGCGTCACGCGTCTTGTAAGCAGCGAGGATGCGGTTGGCCCATCGCTCGCTTTTGCTCATCTCGTCCTTGACTCTCTGCTCGCTCTCCTCGGCGTCTCGCATCGAGTACCGCAATTCGGCCTTGTGCCACCAATTGTCGCGCTCCTCCTGCTTCAGTTTGCGCTTCCGTTCCTGCTCCCGCTTGCGCTTCTCTTCCTCTCTTTTGACTCGCTCCTTCCGCTCGAGCTCCTCCTGCTCTGGCGTCTTGTACCCTGGGATCTGATAAGTCAAAACCAATGAGTCCCCCCATGAGTCGCAAATTAATCGATAGAATGGATCGCTAATTAGCCGCATACGTTGCACTTGAGTGGGTCGAACGTTCCGTTCTTGACGTCCTCCATGGCCTTGGCGATCTGAGAGTCCACAAAATAGTGAGACCACACTCCGTCCTCTTCAATATAACACATTGCCATTCTACCAGGTCCATGCGATTGGCAAAGTCGTCCACTTCCTGCTGGGAGATGCCCGAGCGGTGCTCCATGTCCAGCGCTGCGATCGGGTCCATTGTTACTCAAAGTCTCCAATTGCGAAATGGATCGCGTCTCTTCGCCATAAACTGGTCTGTCGTATGCGTTTCAACAGGTTCGTATGCTGTATATGTGTTAACCTATCTAACTTCATCCAACCTCTCCAACTGCATTACCCATTCCTCTGCCATTAACCGTTAGGTGGCCCTAATGACGACGCAGGAATTGGTGCACCAAGGAATTCCATGCGAGGCGTCGGCCGAGGAAGTGGCGCTCGTGCAGGAAGAATTGGGCTACGTGCCCAATAATTTGGTCAAAGTGAGTGCGTTCGTGGACAGCGCCGGTCGGACGTCTCGTAGTAGGGACTCTGCGGACCACCGCCCAGCGACTCTGCTGCTCTACCCGCTGCGAAATGCTGAGGACGCGTACAAGAAGAAGCAACGCGCCAAAGTGGAACCTTTCCCGACCATTTACTGGTTGGCGTCCACGGAACTCAAGGCGCGAGTCTCCACTTTGGAAGACCAACAATTTGTTCTGACGCTGCAGCATCGACTGGACACGGACGAAGCTGCGAAAGAGGTACGTCACCTTGAAACTCAATGCAAAGGACACGAACCACTCACCTGGTTGCTGCTGATTGATGATCCCTGTAGAAAATGGCACAGAGTCACCGTGAGTACGCGCAGCAGCGCTGGAGTATGATGACGCCGCACGACCTGGAGCTCGTCAAGGGTCGGCGCTGGGAGTTCTTCCTTCGTGACGTGGGCATCGCCGGCATCCGAGAGTTCACCAACGTCAAGTGTCTGCACACGCACTACGCGCACTACCTGGCCACAGGCAACAACGTCATCGGCGAGTGGGTGCAGGAGCTCCTGGACAGCAGCGCAGCGACCGAGCGGACGGAAGTGCTCTAGTCCAGCTGGGTCCCTGTCCTGCCACAGCAGCAGCAGCGATGACAAACAGAAAGAAGAACGTTTGCAAAGCTCCCTCTTCTTGTTGCGCCTCGTGCACTCATACATGTAGCAAAAAGAGCCTCGCATCTTGTCGCCCTCCTACCTTCAGCAGCGACGTTAGACGAACTCACCTACCTACGACGCGTCCAATAGTCGCTCTGAAGACCGCTCTTCGTCCGTCGTCTAGCCACTGCCGCAGCACTCGCTCTTGCTCTTGCCTTTGTCCACGTTGGCGTCAATCGACACGCGACTGGCGCTCGACGCCTTGCGGACCTGGTGGTTCGAGTAGTCAAAGTTCCTCAAAATGGTCGTGGCCGTGAGCGCAAACGCCTATCAACAACAAAAACTTCATCAGCCTCTTCGTCTACAATACACTAAACTCTACCTCTCACCTGCTCCACATTAAGAGCTGTCTTCGCCGAGGCCTCAATGAAGTACAGTCCATGAGCAGCTGCCCAATTGCGTCCCTCCTCCTCCGTCACTTCTCGTTGCCGCTCGTCCACGTCGCACTTCATGCCCACGACCATAATCTCCACCTCTTCATTGTGGCAGTTCTGATGACATTCCTGCAGCCAGCGACCCAAATGCTCAAAGCTTTCGCGTCTGCTCACGTCATACACGAGCAACGCGCCGTCTGCGCCTCGGTAGTAGCTCCTTGTAATGGACAGGAAGGTCTCCTGGCCTGCCGTGTCCCAGATCTCGAGCTTCACCTTGCGACCGTCCACCTCCAGCAGCTTGGCCCCGAACTCGACGCCAATTGTGAGGTCGTGGATGGGCTGGAAGTGCTGCTCCGTGAACTGTAGCAGCAGTGACGACTTGCCCACTTCCGAGTCGCCGATGATGATGTACTTGAGCGTCACGAACACCATGAGATTAGATGCTAGAGCTATGGTAGAGAGGACTAGCTTCTTCTTGAAGCGGCGGGATCTACTTGGGGTTACGGTAGGGGTACACTCTGGGGGTACATTTGAGTTTCGTCAAGGTTAAATCGACATAACTAGATGGATACAGCTGCTTTTACTGGACCATAAAATATAGGATACTGGAGTGGCCGTAGCTCCAGTACAGCGAAGCAAGTATATTCACTTGACCCCACCAACCTGAGCTCGACGATCGGAGTAGACGAACGCCTGTGCTTCAATTCCTGTCGTAGATGTCGAAAAGCGTATTTTTCTCTTATCCCAGCAGCAAGTGCAAAGGCGCACATCCGAAAGCAAAACCCGACTGCATGGCTCGACTTGGAAGTTCAAGCTGCACGACTCTTTGGTCAAGATTTGTTTTGTTTGCGGGCAAAGATTAACACCTCAAGTGACTTCACCGATGAGTTGTAATGCGCTACAATGGTGTCTGGTATTGCGATTTTCGGCTAAATTTAAACCGCCGAGTAATCGACAGAGACATATAATTGGTCAATAATCAACAGATCCCCGATCGCAGTTCTTGGTCTCTAGGGGCGTGCCTGTAACGGGGTCCCACAAGAGTGCCCTGTCACTAAGTGGAGGCACTGTGGTGTGGACACACCACAGCCAGGGATGGCTACATGCCCTCAAAGCCAACCAACCCTATAAGTGACTTGCATTTTGTATTAGAAATGATTTAGAGTAAGCTATAAAAATAGTCAGTCTTAAATCTACCTTACTCTTGGTAAATCGTCCCCTTTGGCCAGGGACTTGTGAACTGC
>KV739509.1:0-31133 GCA_000468175.2 Phytophthora cryptogea
GGGTGATGCATAGCAGACGCGTACTAGTAAGAGGATACACATCCCACTGGGCCTTTTAAACTATGTACGCAGCCACTCTCTTTTTGATAAGTACGACTCTGAAAACCCTACTTTTTCGTGCCGGATTCGCCAAAATAAGTGAAAGGCACAATATGATTTGGGCTGTGTTCCACAAAATAATAGGTCAATAAAATGGGTTTGCGAAAGCCGACAAACCGCCCGACGGTTCGTCGCAATTCGTGACTTCCGTCCCTTGTGATAGCTGAAAGCTCGGCGAGGAAATCACCCCTTCTTTCCTTTTAGCGCCAGGTTGTAAAGGATTTCCTGCCAGGAACGACACCAAGCAGCAACATGAGCGCCTTCTTCGAGCACAAGGTCAAGACTCCCGTGATGAAGCTGCTCAAGTCTGGCGGTACGTCTCTCCGTGCTCTCCCTGCCCACCTTCCTCTGCCCTCACCTCGTTCTCTCTCTCTCTCTGCAGCGTCGCCCAGCAGCATCGCTCTCGCCATGGCGTTCGGCGTGTCCGGAGGCATCTTCCCCATCCCCGGCGTCACCACTGTGCCCGTCATGGCCGCCATCTTCCTCTTCCGTCTCAACCCCGTGGCCGCCATGCTCACCAACTACCTGGTCACGCCTCTCAACATCGCGTCTGTGCCCGTCTTCATGTGCGTGGAGCGCTTTCCTGGCTGTGAATTTGTCCACTGTAGTTTTACTGATTTGTGTCCTGTTGACCTGCCAGCTACTATGGCAATGCTGTGTTTGGAGGAGGCGACGGAGAGGGCGAGTTCGCCATTGGCTCCTTCATGGAAGACATCAAGAAGGACACGATCAACACGCTGCTGCTCTTCCGCTTCACGCTGCTGCACGCCATCTACATGTGGCTGCTCGTCATGCCCGTGCTCACTCTCGTCATCTACGGCGTGCTCACGCCCGTACTGCGTCGTGTCATGCCCAAGAGCAAGGATGAGGGCAAACACGCCTAAGTTTTTCTTTTCCTTCATTGCTTTTGTTCTGTCGGAGGACGAAGTGTACATAGATCACATTTTGCATAACTCTCTTGCTACTTGTTAGTCCTTGAGTTCTTCGAAGCTGGCAGTGCGAGGCGTCGTGATGGTAGCTCGCTCCGGGGAGCTGAGCGGCGAGGTGTTGGAATCAACGCGCACAGCAATTTGGACGGGCAACATGTCGTCCTCAGTAGGGACAGAAGCGTAAACTTCACCGCAGTGGTCTGCAGTCGCCGCACGTGGTTGCTCGGAGCTGTAGCCAGCGTACACCAGTAGCGCGTCTTCTTCACGGGAGACGACGTGCTCGTCGTAGTCACGAGACTGGTAGTCCACGTGCACGAACGCACGCTCCACCTCGTCCAGATTCTCGACTTTGAATTGAAGCTGCAGAGCAATATCGTGCGCTGCCTTCACCGACATTTCACCCGGCACAACAACTTCCAGCTCCACGAGGTATTTCGATCCAAAGTGGTAAGCCCGAACAATGTCCAGCTCCATGGACGGGTGGTGGTGACTGCAGAGCTCCTTCACCTCCTGAACAAAATCCTCGCTGGCGCACACACCAACGAGTTGCGTCACCTGCTCCCACGCCATCTTGCCCCACGCGACCATGATGTACACGAAGATGATAATGGCACCCACCGGATCCACGTACCAGGCCTTAGGCTCAACGGCAGCGACGATGTAGGCTGCCACCGCAAACGAGTTGCTCAACGTGTCGTTGAGGTTGTCCTGGTGAATCGCCTCGACCGCGACCGAGACAGTGGACTTGAGGATCCAGGCTGAGTAGAACATGAGACCGATTTTTACCACTACGGCAATGACTGCGATCGCGATGGCAGCAGCAGAAAGGTTCGGCGCCTCCGGTTCATCCGATGANAAGCCGTCGATGAGTTTCTTGACTGCTTCTTGGATGAAGACGATGGATGCCAGCACCATGACACTGGCAGCGACAATGATGGCCACGGGCTCGAAACGCGACGTTCCGGCAGGATACTTGGCGTAGTCCTGCTTCTTGCCGGAGCGCGTACCGGCGTACCACAGCAGCCCTTGAACGAAGAGGTCCACCATGTTCTCCACGAGTGCGGAGATGAGGGCGAGCGAGTTACTGGCAACGGCGACGGAGGTCATGACGATCACGATGATGATGTTGGTGCAGAGTGAGGCTTTGAGCACCACCGCCACATGATTTAGTTGACGCTCCCCACGCGCGACTTGCAGAAGGAAGTTCCAGGGCAACAGCGTTGAGGATTTGGACGGAGGTGAAAGGGGCGACAGAGCCACATCCGAGACGCTTTGGATGGCACTTGAGACTCGCTGGCTCATGAGGGTGAGAGAGAAGTGGAAGTGAGAGAGCTGCTTGGCAAGCAATGCACACACTCATCATCGCCGAGCGCATTCATTCCTGTTTCGGTGGTTGAGATTCAAATCCTTAAGGAAAGGAATCTTTCGGCAAGCTGAAGTGCTAGCACCGCTTATCTTGTAGGCTTAGCCTACTAAGCTACAAGTTGTAGCAAGTCTTAGTCGATTAGTTCCTGTGCGACTGCATTATCTAAAGTGGGCTGCAACTCAAAGTACCCTTTGAAGCCGCCAAGTCACGCGCTCAAAGGCGGAGTCTTTCCGTCTCTGTTGAGTGTTTTCCGCCTCGTAAAGCCTGCGCTCACCCAACACGAACATGTCAGACATACAACACGAGGATACTTTCACAAGTGACAGAGCTCGTACCTCGGCCAGACTGCAGCGATTTACCAACAAGAGCAAAGTTAGCAACACCAACTATCCTCAAACTTGATAGTTTGGTTTCGACGTACCAGAAGAAGGGATTGAATTTCCTGATCTTCGCCCCATTCCCGTCGTCCACCACGGAAAGCCTCATGCCTCGTGCCGGCAGCCACTTTTCAGTCATGATGTCCACGGGCGCACCCAATTTATTGGCGATCTTCTTGGTGAGCCCCGCGAGAATACGGCACGCAGGTGAGTTGGACAGAATTTGTGCTGGGAGAGCAGCACCTGTGCTTTCCAAGTATCCGTTTACGCACTGGAAGACCATGACAATGGGAGGAACGCCACGCTCGGTTAGTCCGACATTGGCCCAGTCAGATCCGTGCCGCGTGAGCGTTTTCAGGCACAATTTCCACGTCTGGTTCTCGGAATCTGAGCAAATAGCAGTAAAACACGACAAGTCAGCACGAGCTCTCTCCATGTCGATGGAATTCCTACTTACCATAATTCGACAAGCGTTGGAAACGAATCCGTTTAGCTGAAAGGAAGACGCGCTGGTCTTCTTCGCCCCGCCGAGTTCGATTGAGCACCGGTTTGTGCCATCCACCCTCCATCCCCACAATAAACTCCATTGCGCGCGCACCACTACGGCGCATAGTCCACACATATTCAAAAGTATTGTCTCCGTGAAGTATAATTTGGGTCTTGCTGCCATCGCCTTCTGTGGTAGCTTCAGTCGTAGGAACAACTGGGGCCAATGGTTGCAGTGGTGGTTGGGAGATTGGAGACCGCAACGACATTGCGGATTTCAGAGTTGGAGCCTTATCACCTTCGCTTTCCTCTTGTTGCTGGGGTTGTGTTGAATGAGGTGCTACGGATGAGTAGACTCCAGGGAGAAATGAATATATCGGTCCCTCTGGTGGTGCCGTGTCACCGGACTGTTTCCAGCTGACGCGTTCATCCGCAGCGCGCAACAAAACCTCCACCGCGAACTCAACCTGAGACTTCAAGTGCTCTACATCCTGCTTTGTGAGCATGATGCTTCTTGACCTAAGCAAGTTGGGGATGTCGTCTTGGAAATGCCCGTAAAGCTCAGCAGAAATAGACGAGCAGCTTGGAGACGACATGAGTGAAACGGAGCCCCTGCCTGTCGATAATGAAATGGAGAACGATGGCGACGACGGAGGCGACAGCTACGCGAATGTTTATCTTGATGACGACGATGCGCAGGAGAGCGACGACGCCGAACTGGCTGAAATGCTTGCCAAAGTCCAGTCCATCCAACAGGTTGGGGGGCGTCTACAACAGACAGAGGCACCAGCAGTGACAGATACGAAAGACATGGGATCAACAAAAGCGCCATCGAAGTTATCACCCAGAGGATTAATACTTACAGACGCGAGAAAATCACAGCAACTACTAAATTCTCCATCGACTGCGTCTGCTATTGGTGCCAACAAAAGCCAGGACGGTATCACAACAATCTCGCGCAGTGCTTTACATTCCAGAAATGTTGGGGCAGGCACTTTGCTAGGCATTAAGAAAGCTGCAATCTACGAAGAAAAACTTCTCCAAGATGTGAGGACCACGAACACAATCGAAAAACTCCGGCAAAAGGCAGTAGCCGCTCCCCCAGGTAAGATATTTGTATTATTTTCACTTTACGTGTGAAGGACACTAACAAAACTTGCACGTTCGCCACAATTAATTCCCCCAGCTACCATCGGAGTACGTGGTGAAAGTCCACATTATTGCCATGCAAACATGAAAGTCCTGACCTTGATACTTTGTGATTGATTCGTTTGAAATGCACTAGAAACGAATTGAGACTCTGTCGGCGCCACCTAAAAAGTCTACAGCTCGAAAATTTGCTACAGACGACGAGGAGCAGCACTGTCGTTTCCAGCTTCGCAAAAATGCTGCTCAACGCTCTAAACCTTTGGCCAGTGACGAGTTTGAGCGTGCTGTGGAATCCGGACCAAACTTTATTTCTCGGATGGAAGCTGCAGAAAGGAATCGTCAAAAAGTAAGGAGAGCTGGAATGAGTATACGTGTAGGCTGCTTCTGTGCTGAGTGTGTATTGTCCTGTGGTGATACATTATCGTGTTAGAAACTTGAATTGAGCCGAGGCGAAAACGACTACGACGCTCGCCTGGTACGTTGTGCACATCCATGATCAGAAGAGCTGCTCTGCTCTTAACATTTATCCATTTCTTTCATTTACAGGACAAGAAGTCCTGCCCCAAATGTGGCATTCCCCAATCGTACTCGGAGTTCCGGGACAAGAAGAAAAAGTGTCAAATGTGTGGGCTCGAGTTTCGCTTTCTGAACGCGTGGGGAGATATCGAGTACAGTTTTACGTCTCGGATGGCTGAGGCATCACGTGCACAAGCAGAGAGAAAGGGACAAATCTATGCTCAAATGACAGCCCGAGAGACGAATCGGCTGAAAGTTCACAAAACGGCAAAGCAGTTGCAGTACGAAAAGCGCATCGCGATGAAGCACAACAAACAGAGTTTTCTCGACCGCAATTACAAACCAAATAGTGACTCGAAAACCAAGAAGGCACAGTTAGAATTGGAGGCAAAGCGCAGGACTACCCAGTCGACAAAGAGTGAATAAATTATGGCTCACAATTCTAGTTGAATATGCTGTTATTGCCTTGTCGTTGCGGTTCTAGTTCATCTGTCGAGAAATCACTCTGTTGAATGAAAGCATTAATTAGTGTGTCAACGTGTACGAGAGAAAAGGTATCAGCCGTACTGCGCTCGAAGGTGAGTTGGGGGTCCCAACAAAGCAGCACTTGTACACCCCGGGGGCGTGACTGATGCTCGTGGGTAGGCCTGCTGGATAGATTACGTGCTGTTAGTATCGTTAACTACGTCAAAAGACATAGCACTCCAAATGGCAGGCTTACCGGAAGGATCGCCTTGTAACAGTAACATTGAACTGGTTGCATAGGGACAGGTGGCTGCTTCCACGCAGGAAGTTTTATCCTGCTCCTACCGATTCGAGTACTGCCCCCCTCTGATTGAAGTGCAGGTGGATCCGTTTGATTTGAATGACTCAAAGAATGATTGAACTCGTCGTCTGAATCTGAAGACGACTCAACTACTTGAGTTTGACGCCACTCCACCTGCTTGCTAGCAGGACGTGAACACGGAGCGTCACCCACAGAGGGTGTTATCAAGAACTCCTCTTTGCGTTCTTCTGTCTCAAAAGCAGGCTACAGAGGCCATGAGATTATCGTGCGAGTGTAAAGTCTCAATTCGAGTATACTCACATTGTTCAGCTGAGGCAGCGAAGGCAACGACGGCTGCTTACTCAACCCTTTGGCAGCACGATGCATACCCCTCGCTTTGCTTTTAAACTTTTGAAGTCCTTGTTCAAACTCTTCTTGCTCCTGACTGTAGCATTCCAAGCAGCTAAAGATTAGCATCTAGCTTTGAACCCAACTTGACCTTCAGCGCACCGCTTTTGATTCTCCGCAAGCTGCTTCATGCGTTGTAAACGCGCTGTTGTTTCCTGCCGAAGCTTTTTCTCTAATAACTTTCGGTCCGGATCAATATCTTCCTCCCTCTCTGGGGTGCTCTCGCGCTTGAGGTTGACAGTTTGCTGGGTTGATCTACAACACCATCAGACATCAGTGGACCTGCACTAAACAGATACACTCACTATGCCCGTACCCTTGCAATATTGCCCTTGGTTTCCGCCGGAATGACTTCACTTTTGGAGGTGCAGTTCTCAACCCAGGTACAGCAGAGCTCTGCGGTGTCTCGGTGTTCTCCTCCTCTCGCTTCAAGCGAACGCGTTCCTTCGCGCGGCGTCTACTCTCCTGAGCTCTTCGGATCTTCTCCGCACATTGCTCCGCTGCATTCACAACCTCCGACTGCTGCTGTTTCTCTGCACGAAACGTTTGCTGCTGCTCCAATTGGTTCGTCCTGGCGACTCTCGCCCTCGCACGCTCTTGGGCCTGTTTGACTTGCTCCAACTGCTTCTCCTGCCTCTTCTTCTCCTCCTCCAGACGTCGCGATTGCTGCACCAGTCTCCCCTGCTTCTCTCCACTCTGTTTCGCCTCCTTTTTGGTCTTCAACGCCCCTGGAATAGCAATTAGCGGCAACTTGTCGTCCATTCCCCGGTCTCCAGCGTCTTCCGCCTCGTTCTCCACAACCGCTGGGTCGTTCCGCGCCGTCTCTTCGCGCTCTCCTTGCTCCTCAGCATCTCTCGCACGCGCCACCACCAGAACAGGCAGCTGCAGCTCCCTCGCGGCCAAGCAGAGCCTCCTCGCGCGCTGCAGCAGCTCGTCCTCCATGGCAACTTCAACAATCGCTCGTGATTGGTCCAAAAGCGGCGACCGTTACGTTCGCTTTTTTTTTCACCAATCACAGCGCGCGTGTCGTGGCAGCGAGAACACGTCAGCGTCATTCGCACTTTGGGCCCCTTGGACGGACGCAGGCAGGTATCGTATCGTACAGCGGAGACCATGGCCGCCGACTCGGACTCGACCGCAGCGCTGGCGGAGCAGCTGCGCATGGAGCGCAAGAAGCTGACGCTGCTGCGTCGCCCCCTCAGCACGTTGTTCCACTTCGGCGTCGTGTTCCTGCGCTTCCTCAAGTGGCTGGCGCTCAGCGTCCAACGTAGCGCCGCCACGCGCTTCGTTCTGCTGCCGCTGCTGCTTCTGTGGCTCGTGGCGTCCAGTCGCGACGGCCCCCACCGCCAATTGCTGGACGAATTCAACGCCAGCGTCAAGTTCGTCGTCTGGTGGGTGGGACTCGGCGTCCTCTCGAGCGTGGGGCTGGGCACGGGGATGCACTCGGGCATTCTGTTCCTCTTCCCGCATATTTTCCTCGTGGTACAAGGTGCTCAGGAGTGCAGGTCACTGGACTTTGACAGTCGCCACCACATGTGGTTCCACCCGTTTGAAGCCAATTGCCACGACGTCCCCCAAGTCTCCACCGTCACTTTCGCTGCCATCTTCTGGAAGGTTTTCCTGCCCTGTATGCTCTGGGGAGCAGGCACGGCGGCCGGAGAGATCCCGCCCTATGCGCTCAGTCGCGCCGCCAAACTCGCAGGACAACGCAACGAAGAGTTCGAGGAGATCGCCGAGTCCAAGTCCCAGTACAACCTCATGAACAGCATGAAGGACTGGATGATCCGCTTCCTGGAGAAGCACGGCTTCTGGGGCGTGCTGCTCATGTCGGCCTGGCCCAACATGGCCTTCGATCTGTGCGGCATCTGCTGCGGGCACTTCCTCATGCCCTTCTGGACGTTCTTCGGCGCCACGCTCATCGGCAAGGCACTCATCAAGGTGAACCTGCAAGCCGCGTTCTTCATCACCATCTTCACGGACGCGCATCTCCGACGCGTCGAGGCGTTCATTGGACAGATCACGCCCGAGCAGTGGGGACTTGGTACTCGGGTCAGCGAGTTCCTGCTCGAGTGCCGCGAGAAGTTCCACTCCGCACAGATGAAGGCGGTGGCGGAGCAGGCAGGCACGGCGGCAGCTTCCAGCAGCAGCCTCGTCTCCCAGGTGGGCTCGCTGGTCATGGTGGCTTTCATTGCGTACTTTGCCATCTCGTGCATTGAGCAGTTTGCCCAGCAGCACGCAGCGGAGGAGGACGAGAAGAAGCTTAAGAAGCAAAAGTAAGTGCTGATCAATGAGCACCGCTGTACTCGACGTACAATCTCCACGGCGTGGAAGAGCGCAAGGAGAGTCCAAGCCTCTCAATGCCAGCATATCCAAGCTCAATGAGGGGCCAGATTAGATTGAGAAGAGTGAGAAGCTCGGCTAGGACCGGTACTTGCATGTTCATGTTAGTTTTTGCACGATCCATCGCTTCAGAATAGAGAGCTTTGAATATGTCAACAAGTACTTTGCCTCTTAAGCTTTTCTGCGAGGCGATTTTTCTTGGCGTAACTTGAGGTCAGCTCGTTGTACCTCTTCAAGCCTCAGCTTCTCAGACTGTGCCAAAGCGGCATCACCATTCTGTTGATCATGCCAAAACAACGGTAAGTATTAACACACTTTGAAGTTTTCTAAGATGCACTGCTCCCTACCTTCAACGCGATGATATCCTCACGGTAGCGTACGTCTGAAGGAAGAGGGTTTTCAACTGGGGTGTGTTCGAACACAGGCTCCGATTCCACGTGCCAATACCTGTCACCAATTCACATCAAAGTTAGAGTTTGACCAACAACGTTTTGTGGTGATTTACTACTTTCACTTACGTCTTGTTGTCGAACTGAAGGTGCGATAGCCAAGATCCGTTCACAGTCGCTACCGCATGCTTGGCAGATTTCTAAAGCAACCCACACGAACATTAGAACGGAGGACCCTCACGCAATAGTTCGAAGTGGTAAACTTACCTTCGCTGGGTAGATGCAGCCCTTGATATCATCGGACTGGGACTTTTTCAAGAAGCTGTTGTTTGCATCAAAATGGAGTTCACCCACGAGGCGGTTGGCTGCATCTACAAACCGCGATGAGCCCACAATCTCCACTACTCGATCACCAAACAAGATGCCACTCATCTTGATTTGGGGCATTGTGTACGTGATCACCCCACCGTCGTGGAAAGTGACCGTCACCGTGCCGTTCTGGAAGTTAGCCAGCGAGTTTCGAGTTGACACCGACTCAAACTCGTAAACCGCAGACATTCGGTAGAGCCCCTTAGGCCCCACGACAGTAAATGCAGACTTGACGGGGTGGTGGCTCACATGCTCCATGAACACCTGCGTGCCATCCGCGTACGTTGCCTCGTACGTCTCTCCTAAAATGGGGTTGAACGGTTTGAGCTGCCCCACGCAAAAGTGCAGACCGCCAGCCACAAACGCCATCACGAACTTCATGCGCTCTAATGGATCCGCACCACTGAGAGCTGCTTTCTTGAGCACCGTCGGAGCATAATTCCACCCGTTTGCAACACGTTCCAGTAGCGAGCACGGCTCGAAGACGCGAATCGGCAGCGAAATGCGCACCGCTAATTTGCCCGACAAAAGTTGCGAGCCGACCTGCATCATAACCTCCTTGAAAACGCCCTGCTGCTTCTTTAGCGCCTCTCGGTCCTGGAAGATCAGTCCGCCGCGTTTGTTTTGCTTGAAGCTCTCCATCCACTGCATCCGGTCTTTAATCTGCAGTTGAGCCCATGAATCCTGTGCACTGAGACCTGGGCGTGGGGTTGTGCTTTCATTTGTCGACTTGGCCCTTGAGCGGGGAGTGGCCTCGGTAGCAGCTTTTTTAGCCTCGAGAGAGGCCACCGAGTGGTGAGGGATGACGTTGTCAATCTGCAAACTCACCGTTGAGAGCACGAGGCCATCGTTTCCGAATTCACGCGTCGACATCTTGGAGAAGTGGCTAGAATGCCTTGCAAACAAGTTAGTCGGAGCACCGAAACTTGTGTTATGACGACTTGAGACCTGGCTTCTCTCCTTCCCAACAAGATGTGTGGTCCAAGGATAAACCAGTCGGGCCTTGGCGCGCAGATATTCCTGGCGAGCACTGCTCCTACCTTCCTCGTTCTGACCCCATGACGTTGGCGTTGGCACCGTGGACGTGCAGACCCGCTATTCTTGGGAATAATGCTCGAAACTCCACCCACGTCTTCGTGTCAAGTGTTTTCTAGTTCGGGCCGGAAGATGAACGAAAACTCGTGGCCGAACCGGATCCAGACACAAGAGACTCCTTTCCTCCATTAGCGGCTGGTGCCTGTAAAATGCTGCGCCACAATGATCCAAAGGACAGGCGTTGAAAAGTTAATCAAGACGACATGCGGTTGCCTCAATCATGTTGGCCGTCTATTTCCTGTCGGGATACCAATTCCCTGGAGATGGCAAGAGTGCACTCTACTGCTGCTCGGTAGGTTTGGGTGCATACTCGGCAATCAGCGCCGTGAGCGCATCGTAGGTGTAGAGTGACGAGCTGTGGCCATCACTCCATGTGACCGCAAAGGCGTAGTTACCCTGAAATATGGCAACGTTAGCACAAACATACTAAAACCCACCAACAACAGGATTTCGACAAACCTTCCGCTCAACTGCTGTGGGATGAATATCGTCTGCAATGGTTGCCGGATCCAAGATCTGTAAGGCAGAAAAAGGTCAGACCATATAAGCATTTTATAATGGAATGCATTTGCTGTACCTGTTCCCCAGTGAATTCGTCGATACATTGGGCACACCGGCATCTGCATGTCAAACAAGCACGCGCGTAAGTTTAGGATACAAGGGACAGAGTGAGTGGGAAATTCAGTTACCGTGCTCGGAGATCAGCCGGATGCAACACAGCTTCCTTTGCCTCGTTCAGACTGTACAGACGCAGCACAATACCGCGGTTCTTGTCGAAAAGCAGCTCAGGTGCTAGGCGAACGTTGTGTTTTAATACAACTAGCTCCTTCGCAACCTAATGGCAACAAGTTCTGGTGAGCCAAGCGGGCAGTAAAGTGCTGCACACAAGGACGCACTGTAGATGCTAGAGAGTCATAAGTCGTTTCTTGCTCAGGGGATAACCCGGATAGAACGAAAGGACTGTACCACAAAGATGATAGATTGGTAAGCTGTTCTTTCACCACCAAAGCTACAGAAAGCGACGGCGATTACGCACCGTCCCGAGTCGCCAGACGTACTAAACTGCTGCGAAATTGGCAGCTTAAAGACATTTTTCATGTTGTACTTGTCCACGAGTTCCTGGGTGTGTCCGGGTCCTACAATCCTCAGGCTTTAGTAATTTCCTCAAAAAATTAAGAACATCAATAACAGAAGCCAGTTGCAATTTGTGAGTACGCACCAAACGGGTAGTGTCGTTCCCCATGAGAGCAGTCGAAGTAAGACATGTTCTCCACAACTGCAGCGGTTTCCACCTGTATAAGTGCAACCGCATGGTAAATAAGCATGCCGAGTCGGTACAAACCCACATTGGCTCGAATATGCGCCGAACCTTAAGATCATCAAACATCGCGATGCCTTTCTCTACGTCTACGAAGCTGTGGGTGCAGACAATGTGCTGTCAGTATTGCGTAGTTAATGCGCAACGGTAGTTAAACGAGTACATTATCCGTACCTGAGTCTCTGTGGAGTCGTCACGACAACTGCAGCTGAAATCGCCATTTGCTGTGAAAGTGAAATCTGAATATCTCCCGTTCCAGGTGGCATATCCACAACCAAGTAGTCAAGTTCTCCCCATTCTGTTCCAAGGACGAGCTGGTCAATCAGCTTGGAGACCATAGCACCACGCATCACCGCGGCACCCACACCTGCTCAATCATCAATATCCAGTTAGGTGACAGGTATTTAAAGTCATCTACAAGGGGTTAACATACCCCCAGCACCGGGGGCAGCGCGCTGGTTCACGAAGCCGAACGACATGCACTTGACGCCTTCATAATCCACCGGCTCGACAAAGTTCTTGACCTTCTTTGACTGCCGAATCGTGCGATCTTCAGGCGAGATCATCGTAGGCAAACTCGGTCCGTAAATGTCGGCATCCAGAATACCCACTCGAGCGCCTCGCTTCGCCAGACTGAAAAGAGTGAAATGATCAGCTACTACACTACCTTCTCACGCCTTCCACCGGAGCTTCACCCACCTGAAGGCCAAATTCACAGCCACCGTGGACTTGCCCACTCCGCCCTTGCAGCTGGACACTGCGATGATGTCTGACACATGAGCAAGCGACGAGAAGCGACCAGCTCGCGGGTTACGCGGCCGCGCCTTGGTGACCTCAAAGTCCGTGACCTTGACCCACTCCAGAGTCTTCACAGCCGTTTCTGCGTCTTTCTGCCACTGTAAAACTCAATACAAAACGCCATGAGACCCACCGAAACGTGGGGTGGAAAGCGTTCCAACGTCTCGCACCTGCTGCGCCAAGTCCATGAGCGCTGGCGATGGCGTCTCGATCTTGCATGCCACTTGGCCATTGGCAGGTGTCACTTGGAGGTCCTAAACGGCAGTAAAAGCAGCGTAAAAGAGTGAAAACGATGTGTCATAACTGGATTAAGCGTCTACAATTCACCTTCACGCGGCCTAGAGACACGATGTCGCCCATCCCCAGACCATCCGACACGCCTCGGAGCTTCTCCAGCACCTGCGTCTCCAGTTGCGCCGCCTGACGCGTCGACAACGCGCGCACGGAGCGGCGCGTCACCAGCGACGAGCGAAGAGCTCCCCACCGCAGCATTTTGGACAATGATGGCGGTCTGGAGATATGTGATCTACGGTACTGAAATATGAAGTGGACTACATATAATGTAGCCATCGCGCGAAACGACGCGAACGCAAAATGGCTACATGTACCTTTGTGCGGGGTCGGCTGCTGCATGGGCATGGAGGTGCGTGGATCACAGAGGTGGCTATTGGCTATTGGTAGTGACTGGTAATGATGTGGTATTGACAGGATGAAGAGGAGGTGGAGGCGCTGCTGAAGCAGATTGCACTGGCCAAGCACAAGGAGCTGCGACTGCGGGCCGAGAAGAAGCGGATCCGGGACGAGTTGAGCCAGCTCCAAGCAGTGCGCTACACAATTCACTTGACCGTTTCTGTTTATGCTGAATTAATAGCATCGTTGGTGTGTTGCTGGGGGTTGCATGTGAGCAGGGAACACTCTGGCCGCGTGAGGAGCAGACCCATAAGCAGCTACTGGAAGTTCGACGAGCGAAGGGGCTGCTGGAGACGCAGAAGAAGACGGAGGAGGAGAAACTCGCCAAGTTCAGCAACAGTCTCAAGGAGCAAGTACGCTTTGGGAGTGGAGGTTTTGTTGGAGTAGTGCTGATAATATTGTTGTGGTGTCTGCTTAGGAGCTAAAGTTTCGCAAGGGCCTTCAAGCCAAATCAAGCCCACTCCAACAAGCAGCAGCGTCCGTAGTGGCTGACACTTCAGCAACCTCAAAACTTAAAGAACTGCCGAACCAGAACGAAACTACAAGCGCTGTGCCTTTAACAAGCAATAACGGGATTCCTATCAGACGAGCAGCTCTAGCTATACAGGATCTGCCATCGCCATCAGGTTTCTAACTGCAATCCTTCCAAGAATTGAAGCATCACAATTCTGAGCGTGCTTTGTGGTTACAGCTCGGCTTGCAAACGATGCCAGCGTCCTCGCAAGTAACCAAGAGACGAGCAAGCAAGAACTTGACGCGTTGCAGAGCCTCATCCGGAATATAAATTGTGATGAGCAACAAAAGCGGGTTGAGAGGCTGCAGGCTGAACTAGAAAAGGCAAACTCGCATCGTCAGGAGGCTAATTTTTACGCACCAGCGGAGTTGGCAGGATGTACAGGTAATGTGCCAGACGGTTTCCCCAACTCTAATACGCATGACGACTATCGTGCTTCAAAATCACCAGGTTGGGAACGCGTCCATCTTCGCAAGTGCATACCATCTAACTAATTCATTTTTACGCTAGGCCAACAAACGCATTGCTTCAGAGAAAATGCAGCCATCCGAAGCAAGTTTATTCACAGTAAGCCTTCAGACGCACAAGTATCGCCAGGTAGCAATACCAACCCAGAAGAGAATATGCCAGTGCAGAAGACAACCCCTGCTGTGGCAAATTCGGTGTATCCCCCGCAGTTTGCTGTGCCAGGCTATCCTCAGAGCTACTCCGTGCCCATCGCACCAATCACACCTTATCCGATGTTTGCGCCGTCAATTGGCCCATTCAACCCGTACGGCTTCAGCTTTTCAACGCCATATTTTCCTAGTTTTCCGTACCCAGCGGCACCATCATGGCTTTCACCGGGTGCTTCGTATCTCCATCCGATGGGAAGCGTTCCTGTGCCTGATCAGTCCCCAAAGCCCGGATTTCACCACCAGGAAGAAGAGATTCAGCGTTTGGAGCGTGAACTAGAAATGCAGCGAATTGCCAACGAACAGCAGGCCGAAGCAAAGGAATTCGCTCGGCTGCAAGGCCGTCTTCAAGAATTACAAGTAAGTGGCTGTCGTCAAAGTTTCACGTACTGTGATGCGTACTGATTATTGTCAAAGTAGACCAAGATCTCTACGTTGACGACCCCAGAAAATGCCTGTGCAACTTCAGTTCATGAAGGTGATGATTGTGAAGACGCTGCTCTCAAAAGCCTGAAGGTGGTGGTAGAATATGGACATTATGGTCGGGTGGTCCCTCACTCATGCACAATACTTCTTATCCAAACAGAGGCAGCACCTTGAGAGTTTGGCCAAGGTCAGAAATGAACGTGATCTACTTGAGGAGCATGAAAAGGTACGGGTGGATGCTAGATTAGCTTTGACTTTATCTTCCATTTTAACATTTGTGAACTAGCTGGAAGAGTTGAAGGAAAGCATTCAGCGACGAAAGGAGGAGAAAAAACGTGAGCTTGATCACGAGGACTGGGTTGCCAAGCAAAAACGAGAGTTGGTTGCCCTTCGACTACAACGCGCAGTTCAACACGACGAGAAGGAGAAATCTGATGTGATGTCGACAGATTTTCAAGGAGAATCAACCTCCCCGTACAAATCCGATAGTGGATTTGTACTCTTCTGGGATTATGCTGTTGGTGTACCAGCAACTTTAAATGATTTACAGGTGCGATTGATTCCGAGATACGTCATGATTTACTCTATTGCCATTGACTCTTGTTCAGATCACGTATGCTGTGTTTGAAGGAAAATTTATTCGTACACCGTTCAAGGTTGTCGCTGCAAAAGAGACCAAAACGATTAGTCCTCAGCACAAGCTTTGCATGCTTCTCACTTCTCGTCATGTCAAGAAAGTATCTGCAGCCTCCGATCTACGTGTTATCATGGAGGTACGAAAGCATTCTTGATGACTTGACACTGGCACAGCTGAAGCACTTAGCTGTTTATGACTTGTGTTGAAGGTGTCCACTCTCTCACAGAGCGGACCAGGTGCTTCACGACTTCCAACGAGTTTAGGCTGGACAGCGTTTGATGTTTTCAGGCCATCGAATGAAGGGGAGTTGGTCTTAGCAAACGGTTTTTTTCAGCTTCCTGTGAAACAGTCTACGATGCCAGACCCGTCCAAGACTCTAGTTCTCCCACCAGTACTCAGCGACTGTGGTGAAATGAGGATACACATGCGATTAGTGCATGGTGATCGCGCAGAGGAAGCTTCGCAGTTGTTGGTGGACCCAGAGTTACATGCAGGTACAAACATGTACACGTAGCCACCATTTCACTGGGAAACAATGTCTAAAACTATTATCCGTGTGTTTTCACAGCAAGGTATCAAGTACCTGAACTGGGCAAGAAACCAGAGTCTAAAGGTAACATGGCCCGTCGGCCTTCAATTCACGACAGACGAACCCCGAACGATAAGCCCAAGACTCCTGACGGCAGGAAAGAAATGTCTCCGTCAGCATCGATCGAGCGCATTCGAGACCCGCCGCCCACAGCTCATCCTCACAGACAAGATTTTCTGGATGTTGATCGCTTACGACAGCTTTCAACTGCGTCTTCGCGTCCACCGAGCACTCGTCCACACTCGAATATTTCCACAACTGGTGGTAGGTCACGACTGCCTCCTTTTCGCGAAGATAGTGAAGCGGAGGAGCCTGAACCTTGGATCAGCGTCGACAAGTCTCTTGAAGTGCAAAGACGTTTGCTGGCTGGAATCCCGTTCCAACCAGGTGATGGCCTCAACGTGTATATCGATGGCGGTCGCGGATTCCCAGATAGTGCTAGCTTTTCTAAAGTGACAATTGCAGCTCTCCACGCAGATCGCACGCAAGTCGTCGCTGAAAACGGAACTGCGTTGGCGTCCCTAACGTTGGACGCGTTCGACCCAACATTCGATGCAGTACGTATTTGTTGTTGATGTTACCTGCTTGCATCGCACTCATTTGAAATTGCGTTTTGATGCTACCAGTATGTGGAGTATCGCCAAAGCAGTTTTAATCCGACGTTGACGCTGATCATTCGAGTTGACACGGTCGAGTTGGTCTCGAAGCGACCTGTAATTGTAGGATACTCTGTTTTCCCAGTGTTTTTGGATGCTGAGACTCGTGATCAGCCAACCCGTCCAAGTATTCTTCAGTTTATTTTGAACGAAGGTGGCTTCCAGCTACCATTGCATTCACAGATCCAACCTCCCGATGCAAGTCAACCACTAAATTCGAAGTCGTGTGATGAATTCCCTCGAATACCTTGCGCCACCGTACTGCTGAGAATTGTTCGAGCGAAACTGGTACGGGACTGAATATGTGGTTTGCTACTACGATTCTAACAACTACTGCAGTCAGGAGACGGATTGACACTGCTTTCGCGCAAGGATGTCCCACCACACGAGTGGGAGTCAAAAGGGTTGCTAATACCAGCTCCACAGTATTCCGACCAGTTCTACGATTCTCTGCGTTGCGTTCCTTCAGGCATCGAAGAGAAAATTTATTCGACTAGGGTGAGTATTATCTTGAGAATGTCTAGGAGGCCTGTTGTTGTTTACCTTGTGAGCTTCTTTCTTTATCTCTAGCTGAAGAACCGTAAGCCCAAGAGTGTTGCTACGTGTCTCCAACAAATGTCACTCAGCACTAGTGATGCACGAGATATGCTCAAGGTTCGCAGTGATCTCGATCTTGAGCAAGACCACTGCCGGCATTTAATTTTGATGTATGTTGGCCGTGCTAGACCAAGCCGTCGGATTATCTTGATCTCACGTCAGCTCTCCGCTACGAGCCAACAATTGGGTTTCGAGTTGCGGTGGACGCCCTCCACAACGTCAAAGCGAAAGGAGCTCCGTTCTTCAAAGTCCTCGTTTCCGTATATCCACCTGGCTCGTTCTACCAAGTGGTTCGGCTAACTGGGGACGTATATTTCACCTCGGCAATGGACTGGACAAGCGCGCAGGCATCGTCCGAATTTCGAGACGGGTACATGGTGCGTAGTGTTGCTCGAATTATTTCAAGTGTCGTGTTTGCTTCTGTAGCTCAAGCCAAACATTTTGTAGACTTTGCGAGACTCGCCAGCCGATCCACTTCTCGCGGTGCTCTTCGATGTCCGAAGCGTGGTGCGGCACCCGAAGACTGGGGCAATTTCGTCACAACAATATGGCTGGACATTCCTTCCGGTGCTCGTCAATTCTCGTTCTGTTGGTACCTGCTCCATTCAGCTTCCGCTTTTTCAGGGGAAAGTCAACCTGGTACGGTGATAACCTGCTCGAGTTTTGCTGGTCACTCCTAACGTGTGCACCAAATTGCAGGATGTATTGAAAGCAGCAACAGGAGGACCGAGTACTCTCGTGGACAGCGTTGGGAACGACCAGATGAAGCAGTTGGCACCAGTAGCTGAGGAGGGTGCGTCGCTATTTGTTCGACTTCAAGATCCACAACTTCCCCACTTGTCCTCCCAGCCGATCGTACGTACTTTTGATACAGCACTCGCTTGACCACGACATTGTCTAAGCTTGCGCGTTATCTCTCCAGGCCACCGCAACGCTCTCCAAAATGATCCCACGTCGGCTGAGTGCGAAGTATACCTATGACAGCGCGAAGGTTGCAATGCAGAAGAAGAAGAACCCACTCAGCAAACTGTTGCCCGCGAACGTCACCGAGCAGCAGTTTGAGAAGGAGATGAACGAGGCTTTTGCTCAGGTACCTTCCGGTTGTGTGCTGTTGTCACCCTCCACTACTAACCAGCTTATACCTTTACAGGAAATGGGCATTCACCACCTGCTCTTCTAAAATAAAGTGGTGATTCTTCAAAGATGCCGAGCAGCGATCGCTCCACCAGGAAGAAGCTAAAGCGTCGTCACCTGCCTCGCCTTGACCCCAAGAAGACGCCGCTGCAGCTCGAAGACTTTGACGATGTGCGCTACAAAATGGAGATCGTGCGCCTGGGGGACGACGCCAACGACGAGGCCGACGACCGACTGGCGCTGCTCGAGTCCTTCTTCCTAATGCTTTTCTGCCTTCTGCTGCTCGGAGGCTGCGTGGCTGTGGGTTTTGCGACGCATCTGATCGAGTACTCGCATGAAGTGCTGAGCTGGCTGCTGCCGATGCTGCTGCTGCCACTCGTGTGGCTCGCCGTGCTCTTTGTGTGGGAGCGCAGGGTCATCGCCATGCAGAGCAAAATCGCAACGCAGTAAACGTACTGATACAAGCAAAGGGTGAGGTACTGAGATAGGAACTAAAATTTACGATTCAAAACGTTTCGTTTCCATCCTTCTTTTATTTTTAAAAAAAGTCCCTAATTCTTCAGCCAGCGATGGCGGTGATCACCTTCACGCCGCTTTATGGCGTGCACTCGAGCGCGCCGTGCTGCGCGTACCTGCTGGAGGTGGACGAGGTTTGCATCCTCCTGGACTGCGGGTGGACGGACGAGTACGACGTGGAGCTGCTGAAGCCGCTGCAGCGAGTGGTGGACCGGATCGACCTCGTGCTCGTGTCGCATCTGGACTTGGCGCACATGGGGGCGCTGCCCTACGCCATGGGGAAGCTCGGCCTCAACGCGCCCGTGTACGGGACCCTCCCCGTACACCGCATGGGACAGATCGCGCTGTACGACGCGTTCCAGGCCAAGACGAAGCACGAGAGCGACTTCTCGCTCTTCTCTCTGGACGACGTAGACCTGGTGTTCGAGCGGTTTAAGCAGCTCAAGTACTCGGAGAAACTCACACTTACAAGCAGCGGAGAGGGGATCGTCATCACGCCTCATGTGGCTGGCCACTTGATAGGTGGAGCGCTGTGGCGGATCGTGAAGGAGACGGTCTGAGAGGAGGCTGCAGGAGGGAGGCTGGTTATGGCGGTTTAAACTGACTGTTGTGTGGTTGCTGCTGCAGGACGACATCATTTATGCAGTGGACTACAACCACCGCTCGGAGCACGTGCTGCAGAAGACCATCCTAGACTCGTTCACGTGAGTGCAGCCAGGAGGTTTCAAATGGAGAGACTATTTGCTGACGGTATGCGGCTGATTGTTGTTTTGGTGTAGACGGCCGACGCTCCTGATCACAGACTCGATGAACCTGCATGCAGAGCAACCCAAGCTCAAGGACCGTGACAGCAAGGTTGGATCGCTGTGCTTTGTTTCGGTTGTTTCCTGCTCTGATACAATGCGTTTGTCGTACATAGATCATGATGGAGATCTTGAAGACAGTACGCAAGGGCGGAAACGTGTTGATCCCAACGGATAGCTCCGGCCGCGTGCTCGAGCTGATGCGGGTGCTGGATCAGTACTGGATCCAAAACAAGTGAGCGACGGATGCCGACAGACTTGTCGACATCGCCGAGGAACTAATTATTTTTCTTGGCCTTGTCTACTTACAGGCTGCGCGACCCGATTGCACTACTTCACGACATGAGTTACTACACTCCGAAGGCTGCACAGGCAATGCTCGAGTGGTGCAACGACCGCATAGCGAAGAACTTTGACGTCGGTCGCCAGAACCCGTTCCAATTCTCGTGCGTGCTTGTATTAGACGTATTGATAGCATGGCGCGCACGCAGTTCCAATCGCTGATGTATCTTGTTGTACGATAGACATATTCATCTGGTTCACACATTGGAGGAGTTGGATGCTCTTCCCAGCCCAAAGGTGCGTCTGGGTGGGTTTCATCGCGCTCGACGGACGCCCGATTCTGATTAATCGCTTTCAACATTCTTTGCAGGTTGTTTTGGCTACGTCGCCGAGCCTAGAATGCGGCTTTGCGAAAGACATCTTCATTCGCTGGGCACCCGACCCCAGGAACAGCATCATCTTCACTTCAACCACCCCCGAAACGTCATTTGCATCACGTGTGCTAAAGCTTTCGAAGGACCCTTCCGCTGCAAAGACAATTTCATGCACGGTGACGAAAAAGGTTTTCTTGGAGGGAGCAGAGCTGGCGCTTCACGAGGTGAAAGAGCGGAAACGTCTTCGGACAGAGGCTGAAAACAAGGCGAAAGAGATCGAGGAAGCGGCAATGGAAGATATGATGATGGGAATTGAAGACTTCGAATCCGAGTCAGAGGAAGAGGAAACCACACAGCAAGAAGGTACGCCGTGTGCTGGAGTCTGACACGCCGCATATGTTCGCAAGGTGGCTCACGTGGTAATGCCTGTGCAGTGCAACTTCGAGGTACTTTCAAGGTCGGTTTGGGACAGTTTGCATCGGTCCGGTACCCGATGTTCTTTGCTGTGGAGCCTAAGATTGAGTGGGATGAGTATGGAGAGGTAGGTAGTGTTTCTATGATTGTATTATGCTGGTCGCTGCTGAAGGCACGGTATTAACTGCCTTTCCGATCAATCAGATTATCAATCCCGATGACTTCAAGGACGCTGCGTTGCTGGCAAACCGCCAAGCTCGCCGTAACATTATTGAAGATGCCGACGGTGACGAGGACATGGAAAATGCCGAGCAAGAAGCTGCTGTGGAGACTCGTCCGACCAAGATAGTTACCAACGAAGTCTCTGTCAATGTAAGATTGGTCACTTTTAGCAAGAACTTACTTTGCATGGACTCACTCCATTCGTTTCTGTGCAGATTGCCGCTCGCATCACGCAAGTGGACTTTGATGGTATTGCTGACGGCCGAGCGATCCGAAACTGTTTGGGCAACGTCAAGCCTCGCAAGCTCATCCTGGTTCACGGCACGGAGACGACGACGAGCGAGCTGAAGCAGTTTGTCGAATCGTCCATTCCGATGTGCGAGGCTGTCTTCACTCCGAATGTGATGGAGTGCATCGATATCGAGTCCGACACGAACGTGTACAAGTTGTCGGTGAAGGAGTCGTTGTACACGTCTGCGGTGTTCCGGAAGGTGCGTTGCTCACTGGTTCCTAACCTGTAAG
Organism: Phytophthora cryptogea; assembly: GCA_000468175.2. Classification (NCBI taxonomy): domain Eukaryota; phylum Oomycota; class Peronosporomycetes; order Peronosporales; family Peronosporaceae; genus Phytophthora; species Phytophthora cryptogea. Next base: position 21,456 of record KV739509.1, read on the forward strand.
GGCGCTCAAGAGGTTCTAACTTGTTTTTGATGTTGTGGTTACAGGTTGGCAGTCACGAAGTGGCCTACGTCACTGGACAGCTTGTATTGCCGGAGAACAGCTCCGTACCAGTGCTGCAGTCGCTGAACGAGAACGGCGGCCGGACGACGCACGAGCCGATCTTGCTGAGCGATGGCAAGATGAAGCTGGACGTGATGAAGCAGGTGCTGGGCAAGGCTGGGTTCCAGGCCAAGTTCCGTGGTGGCATGCTGGTGTGCAATGACGGTGTAGTGCTCAAGCGCGCGATGAACAACGAGATCGTGATGGAAGGCACGCTGTCCAGGAACTATTACCGTATTCGAGCGCTGCTGTACGAGCAGTTCACGCTGGTGTAAGTCTGCTGTTTTAAAACACGGAGCAGCACATGTGCAAACCCGATGTCACCTCAAACCTAGTTAATATCATACGATGTGTTTTCGTAGGTAAATGATGTGCGTTACACACTTTCCGCCAAATTCAAAAACACGATGCATCACATGTGCAAACCCGATGTAAACCTATTGAAAAGCATGGGATCAGTTTTCGTAGGAAAGTGGTGTACGGCACACGCTGCATCAAATCTGCGGCTTGTGTGGCCCAGACACTTTGAGCTTTCGAGGATGTTGGCGCTCCAGCGGCACGCGGCGCGCTCTGGCGCTCTTCAGGTGGCTCGCTTCTCTGCTGCTGCTGCTCAGGAGACGACGTCGACCGTGTTGCAGTTGGCTGTGCGCGAGGGTGAAGGCTCGCGTGCTTCTCGTCGTCTGCGCAAACAGGGATTCCTGCCTGGAGTTCTCTATGGCGAGGGCGAAGACGGCTCGGACGAACGCGTGCTTGTGTCCTTCGAGACGCGCACCTTTGAGCGAGTGCACCGTAAACTATGGACGTCCGTCGAGAACCAGGTGTTCCAAGTGCAGGTGGGTGAGCAGGCGCCTGTGAAGGCCTACATGCGAGATGTGCAGCTGGACCCCGTCACGGACGTCCCTGTGGCCGTCAACTTCCTGCGCTTCAAGCCTGGACGTACCGTGTCTATCCCCATCACGTACCTGAATGAAGAAGGCAGTCCCGGTCTCAAGCGCGGCGGCTTCATCAACCACATCCACCACTCGCTCGAGTGCTCCATTTTCACGGACGACATCCCCACGACGCTGCAGATCGACGTCAATGGACTGCACGTGGGCGATAAGGTGTACCTCGAGTCCATCAAGTTCCCGGAAGGAGTGGTGCCCAACATCCCCGAGGGGTCACTGGTCGCCAAGATTGCTGGTCGTCGTGGTCTCATCCCGCGTGTCGAGGCCGTGGTTGAGGAAGTGGTGGAGCAGAAGGAGGAAGATGATGATGACGAGGAGTTCGACGACTGGAACGACATTTTCTAGGCGTTGGCGGATGCAGGCGACAGGGGAAGCAGGGCGGCGCTGCGTGGGGAGGGAGGATGGGAGGCTGGGCAGGGTATGTTTGCCATGTTGTAGACGTCGCTGCTGGCCGTGTCGTGTTAGGAGGAAGCCCCTTCTGCAGCAATTAATAGAGCTCCCGGTTTTCCATTCTACTGCTCGGCTGCATGCATGGATTGCTCCTTGGTACATTAGCTTTAGTTCGGTGACGTCTATTCATCTGCTGCAGTTCCGTTTAACTCCCCCGTAGCCCTCGGTTTGAAGAAGGCCGCACTGTCAGGAAGAACCCTCTTGTCCTTCTCCTGGTCTTTCTTGGTCTTGCTTTCTGCAGCGATGTCTGCTCTCGTTGGCTTAACGTCTGGAAAGTCTTCACGTAGCCAATCGAGCGAGGCCGTAGTCTGAATCGTGCGCGTCACATCCGACGCCTTGATTTGCCGCTTGTTACGGTACAGTGCCTGTTCATAGCTCTTCGTGCCTAAGAACTGTGCAAAGAGTTCCGACGCCTTGGAGATGGCCATGAGCGCGTCCTTGGAGATCTTCCCAATGTCCTGATCACTCTGCACGATCTTGCGCACCCTCCCCAGTGGATACAAACAGGCATTGGAGCTGTCTGCCGTCTTCTGTTGTTCACTGGGCTCTTCATTCACCTGTGGATTGTCCAGTAGCTCCTGTTGGTACCGCGCTTTGTCTTGTGCTGCCAACTGCACATACACTTGCTTCTGTTCGGGCGTGAGCTCCTTCCACTGGGCGCTGATGATCTTCTGGATCTGTCCAATACGCATCCCCACGTTCTCGTCCATCACCTGCCGACGCTTTTCATTGCAGAAATGCATGTACGAGCTCTGCGGCTTCTTCACGGGCGCCATGGTTCTCTGGCTGTAGCTTGGTCGAGTGTCCCCCGCCAAAAACCGATTGCTCGTACGCTAGTTCAGAGTATTACGGTACTCCCCACAAAAGTATGTACCCCTTCAGGTGTCGTGTTCTCCGCCACAGCTGAACTCGACGTGTCGACGATGGGAGGCAGTGGCAGCAAGAGCGCGGAGGCGTCCAGCAGCAAGGGACAGAATGCCCCCGAGACTGTTTCCGTCAAGGACGAGGTGCTGGGGATGGTGCTGGATGGGCTCATGCTCTACACGATGTACCAGACGTCCAAGTATCTCTACAAGGCAAGAGTAGAAGACGTTAGAGAGACTGCCAAGCTGCTATTATTAACGCTTTCTTTCTCCTATTGCTCGTACAGCAACTGAAGCCCATGGTGGACGACTGGAGCAAGGGCCAGGACAGTCAGGCCAAGCTGCAGAACCGACTGCAACGCACAGGACGTCGTGTGTTCAACACCAACTACTTCGAGAACGTCATTGCAGGAGACATCGTGGACCCGCAGGACATCGACGTGTCCTTTGACGACATTGGAGGCCTGGAGCGTCAGAAGCGCGACATCTACGACCTGGTGGTGCTGCCTCTCAAGAGTCCCGAGTTCTTTGCGTCTCGAGGCAAGCTGCTCACTGTCCCCAAAGGCATCTTGCTCTATGGAAAGCCTGGCACGGGCAAGACCATGCTGGCGAAGGCCATCGCCAGGGAATCCGGCGCTTTCTTCATCGATCTCAAGATCAGTACCATCATGAGCAAGTGGTTCGGCGAGTCGCAGAAGCTCGTGAGGGCCGCGTTCTCGTTGGCACGGAAACTGGCGCCGTGCATCGTTTTCATCGATGAGGTGGACTCCTTCATGGGGAAGCGAGGCGGTGTGTCAGACCCGACGTTCTCGTCAATGAAAACGGTGCGTATTACAAGCAATAGCTTGCAAGATGCTTCGTTGTCTGACTTGGATGCGTTGCTGTGAGTCGTTTCTGTAGGAATTTCTGGCGCTTTGGGACGGCTTCACTGAAATGAGCAACGAAAACGATGGCGGATTTGGAGTCATTGTCATGGGCGCGACGAACCGTCCGGGAGATGTGGACCCAGCATTCCTCCGCCGTATGCCACGCACATTTGAGATTGGGTTGCCCAACAGACCGCAGCGTGAAAAAATTCTGCGCCTACAGCTGAAGACGGAGCGGGTTGACCACAATTTTGATTTCCTCCAGCTCGCCAGTGACACGATGTACTATAGTGGTAGCGATTTGAAGGAGCTGTGTCGCGCTGCCCTGATGATTCCGCTGCGTGAGCATATCGACAACTGCCGCGCAGCAGCAGAGGAAGCTGCGAAAAAACAGTCTGCTGAAAGCGACAAACCTCAGATTTACGATGAATCTGCCGCGCCTGGGCCCCCTGCGATGCGACCACTTTCGATGGCTGATTTTGACGAGGCAAGAACCATGGTACAGCCAACAGGTGCCACAGCGTATGCATATGAAAACTCGCAGGAGGAAGAGAAACCTACTCGACCATCTTCTGGCCCCGGAATGTCCATTGACCCAGATATGTTCGCGGCGATCATGGCTGCGGGTCTGCAGAACTTGATGCAACAGAGTCGCAACGTCGCGCCAACTTTTGAGTAGGTTTCGAAGGAACAGATATGCCTACCATGTTAGATGAATAAACGCTTCCTGAGAACGAGTTCCTTATGCTGCGGATCCACCTGCGCGATCCCAAGCAATCCAGTTGAAGACGGGCGATAAATGCGAATGGGGTCGCCACTGGAAAGCTTGCTGTTCATGCACTCGACGTCATTTACAGGAATCGTAATTTTGCCGCCGTCTAGCCAATGCTGCGCAGTCTGTTGCGGTAGCTCAGCGAAAGGAAGATGCTGCAACATGCTCTCGATCGATTGAAGTGGAGACTCACCACTCTGTTATTTAAACATAAACGCCTTGTTAAAAAAGCCAAGACAAAACAAAACATCGTGTTTTCAGTGTAGCAGTGCGTACCTCAACTCTGTCGCTGATTTCGCCGAAGTCAAGGCTATTAGCAATCGCGAAATCCCCGCTTCGAGTTCTCTCCAATGCCGTGAGCGTTCCACCCACACAAAAACCACCGACAGGGTTGCGCAGTTTGCAAGTTGAATCCACTAACTCTGAAGGCACAACCAGTGCTTCCCCACATTCACGCGCGATCGATCGGATGTATGTGCCTCCCCCACAGACAACATGGATGTCCACCTGGTGTAGTTTGACCAGCACATGAGTCCTGTGTTCAGAAACATCCGTCTGCTTTCACAAGAGTCTTCAAAACCCACCTCTGGGAAATCCCCACGCCTGAAATTTTCGACCTCGATACGCTCGATAAACACTCTTCTCGACTTGATCTCAATGTCCTGCACAGCACCACCGTCACCTCGTCAGCCTCTCCACTGTCCTCTCTCTCTACCCGACCTCTCTGCAACACTCACCTGCTTCTCCCTCGCCAACTTGTAGAGCCTCACTCCGTCTTTCTTGATGGCACTCACTCGAGGCGGCACTTGGTCAATCTCGCCAATGAATCTGTAGCCATTTCAAAAGCGTCAAGTCTTCCACCTTCTCTCCATTGGTCCTAAACGCTTCTTCACAGTCACCTCTGCAACGTCAAGTGCGTCATTTCCTCATCAACCCACGGCGCTGGTCGTTGCGTGCAGATTTCGCCCGTGATATCGTCCGAGTCCGTCGTGACGCCCAAGCGAATCGTGCCTCGATACTCTTTCCCACTGGTCAGAAACTGGAGGAAGCGAGTGGCTCGACCCACTGCCAGCGTCAAAACTCCCGTGGCCATCGGGTCCAGCGTCCCGCCATGACCCACTTGGCGAGTGTCGAGCACGCGACGCGCCAGCCCCACGCAGCGATGCGACGTCAGTCCCGCGGGCTTCCGCACGTTGAGGAAGCCACTCGACGCCATGACTACTGTACTGCACGGCGTGGCCCACACCATGAACGCACAGTTCACGAGCATCTCGATCTAACGAGCACTCCATCTTAACGGTTTAACGGCCGTACAATTAGTTGCCAATGCAGGTGCTCAACGTGGCCGAGAAGCCGTCGGTGGCCAAGGAGATCGCCAACATCCTGTCGTCCGGTCGCTACCAGCGTGTGTGTTGTGGCGTCTTCCTGTGTGTGTCTGCATCTCTTGCCTATCTGTGTGTCTGACGCTCTCTAACTGTATGGATCAGCGCCCAGGCTTCTCCAAGTACAATGCGCTCTTTGACTTCCCGTACCAGATCCGAGCGCAGCAAGTTCAGATGGTCGTCACGTCCGTCACCGGACACATCATGGAGCTGGATTTCGACGTCAGTGTCCGCAGTTGGCACTCGTGCGACCCCGTGGAGCTCTTCACAGCTCCCGTGAACAAGAGAATCCGCAGTGACGAGACCCAAAAGAAGATTGAGAAGACGCTGTTGAAGGAGGCAAGGCAGAGTCAGGTGGGTTGCCATTCCCCAGCCAGCCAGTTGTAACCTTCAGTTAACTCATTTGATTTGCTGCTAGTGGCTGGTGCTATGGCTGGATTGCGATCGAGAGGGCGAGAACATTGCCTACGAGGTCAAGAGCATCTGTGAGAAGTCCAACAGACGCCTGCGGGTGCTTCGTGCGCGGTTCTCTGCGCTGATTCCGCGGGATATTACCCATGCAGTGCAGAACCTCGTGGAGCCCAACGAGAAACTCGCTCTAGCCGTGGACGCTCGATCGGAGATCGATCTTCGCATCGGCGCAGCGTTCACGCGATTTCAGACAATGCGCATTCAGAACAAATTCCCGGCGCTTAAACAAGAAAAGAGCGTAATCAGCTATGGACCTTGTCAGTTCCCGACGCTGGGCTTCGTGGTGGAACGATTCCTCAAGATCCAGAATTTTGAACAAGAAGCGTTTTACTACATCAGCGTCACGCACCAGCAGAATGACCAGCCTGATGTGCCAACGACTACGTTCAAGTGGAAACGTGGACATCTATTTGACCGCATGGCGTGTTTGTGCATTTATGAGTGTTTGGTGGAGAGTCAAACGGCAACGATTGAATCTGTGGATAAGCGGCCTTCGTGGAAACGAAAGCCGTTGCCGCTAACGACGGTGGAGCTTCAAAAGCGAGCATCGCGCTGGCTGCGGATCTCTTCGGAAGCGACTATGAGAGCAGCAGAAAGTTTGTATAATAAGGGCTTGATTAGCTACCCACGCACGGAGACAAGCAAATTCAAAGAAGGCACGGATCTTATGGGCCTGGTTCGACTGCACGAAAATCATCAGCAATGGGGAAACTACGTGGCGCGGCAACTGCTAGACGGAGGGAAGTACGAAGCTCCTCGCCACGGAAACTCCGATGATCAAGCACACCCTCCGATTCATCCTACCAAGAGTATCGACGTGAACTCGCTTTCAGACCCCAACGAAAAGAAGGTGTACGAGTTTGTCGCTCTCCATTTTTTAGCTTGCTGCAGTCGAGACGCCAAGGGTAGTCAAACGAGTGTTTTGATGAAAATCTTGGGTGAGGCTTTCACGGCGTCGGGCCTCATGGTCGAGGAGCGGAACTACCTGGATATCTACAAATACGAGAAATGGAATGCGTCCGCGATTCCCGTTTATCAGCGTGGCGATGTTTTTCGCCCATCAACGGTGGTGATGCTCTCTGGTGAGACTAATCCTCCCCCTTTGTTGTCAGAAGCTGATTTGATCGCGAAGATGGACTCGAACGGTATTGGCACGGACGCCACGATTGCTGAGCACATCAAGACAATTCTGAAACGAGAGTATGCCATCAAGGTAAACAACGATACCCAGTTCAAGCCTACGACACTCGGACTGGCATTGGTGTTATCGTATGAACACATGGGTCTGGAGTTGGCAAAACCAGTTCTTCGTGCAGCAGTACGTTTTGTAGCCTGCGAATTATTTCGTCATTCTGCATGACAAGGCTCATTCACTAATCAGTCAATTGTTTTGTGTGTGCATTGTAGATGGAGAACGACTGTAAAGCTATCTCGTTGGGACAAAAGGATATCAAACAAGTAGTGAGGTCGTGCATGGATCAGGTATGCATTTCTTATGCTAACTAGACCATTCTGTTAGGCCTGATGATCGCATTACCACTTGCTCTTAGATGAAAAACATTTTTCTGGAAGTTACGCGTAGCGCAACTGTCTTGGACCAGACTTTTTCAGAGCAGTTTGGGCAGCCAGCCAACGAAAGTAGCTTCCCACCCCGGGTTAATACAATACCTCGGACTCCAGTAGGCAGAGAACCACGTTCGAGATCGGATCCAGCGACAGCTTTTCAAGGCCATAGCACAAGTATAAGTGAAACGGGTCAAGAGCAGCGGAGGACACATCAACGACCACCACCAAGATCTGTTGGCCCTACACAGGCACAGACCCGAACACCGCCTGCTCCGAGCATGAGCTCTGAAATTCCTCGATGCGAAGACCACGGTCTACCCTGCGTCGAGCGAGAAGTGACTCGCGACGGGCCCAACAAAGGACGGATGTTTTACGTGTGTCCGCAGCCTCAAGGTGAACAGTGCAACCACTTCGCGTGGGTGTCCGAATCCAACCCCGACGATGGTCCCGTCATCAAGTGTCCTGGGCACGATGAGCCCTGTGCTGTGAGAACGGTCAGGAAGGAGGGGCCCAACAAGGGAAGGCAGTTTTACACATGCCGGCGTAGCCAGAATGACAACAGCTGCGGGTACTTCCAGTGGAAGGATGAGGTAACGGGGCCATCCGGGGCATCGACCACAATGAGAAACGCAGGTGCGCCAAGTGGTGCTCCGAAGTGCTCCGGTCATGATACTCCTTGCATCTTGCGCAAAACAAGAAAGGCTGGGCCGAACCAGGATCGTGAATTTTACTCTTGCAGTTTCCAGGGGGCCGAGAGCTGTGGGTACTTTGAGTGGAAGGACGAGAGTGAGTCACAGCAGCAGCAACGACCACCCTCATCGTCGATACCGCCATCTGGAAGCAACGTGAGAGCAAATACCAACGAGGTGCCAGTTTGCGGCTGTGGTTTACCTGGTGTCCTGCTCACCTGCAAGAACGGCGCAAACAAGGGCCGGACATTCTTCAAGTGCCCGAATCCACAGGGGAGCCAATGTGATTTCTTCGAGTGGGGGTCTTAGAACCCTAATACAAGCAGTACACTTTTTTGGTGTCACGTCAAGTCACGACGCTGAACCTCTACAGCGACGTGTGGTCCGTTCCATTGGAAGCCTCCATCATCGCGGCCACAACGGGCAACATGGCTGTCATCCCTCGACTCCTCGGTCGTTGCCTATCACACTGGAAAAAGAAAGCTCCCAGCGTGGCAACTTCGCTGTCTTCCTCGCGAGTCATGCGCTTGGCACAATGTAATAAATCTTCCACAATGTCCACGTCTTCTTCTCGACGAGCATCCTGTTTGAGCGCCAAATACTCTGAAAGCTGTTCCATGGGGTCGTCAAGCTCCAGAATCCGCTTCATAACGTCGATCTGATGCTGCACGTCGCTGTCAGTCTCCTGCATCTCCTTCTCCATGCTCAGAACGCGTTGCAAGTATCTCTGACGCTCCAACTCGTCCGACTCAAATGGCTCCTCCTCGTCTTCTTCGTCTCCTCCCACTGGGCGATAGAGCTGCTCACTAAACAGCGCCTCGGCCTGACTCGTCTCCGCGATGTGGCGCTGGATCTGCGTCTCCAAGTCCACGGGCTCGCCTACCACCAGGTCGTCGTCATACACAAGGCTTGGGGCCCCGCCTAAATGCAGGAAGGTGTCCATGAGAGAAAATGATGTTTCATGCACACCAGCGTACGTCAACCACACCACAATCGACCCGAGGATCTAAGGTGATGTGGCACACAAGAGATTTAAGGTGGTGTGGCAGACACGAAAAATTGGGACGCCGATGCGGAAAAGCAGTTTGCTTTGCTTGAAGCTTGAAGCACATTGCCGCGCTGTGGTGCCGAGGCACCGAGTGCAGGCTGCGCTGCTCAGCATGAACAGTGCATCGAGGGCGGCGACGGCGCATTACAGCTGGCGATGCAGTGGAGACGCAGTGGAGTACTACGCCGAGCTGACGGCGCAGTGGAGGCGCAGTGGAGCTAATGGGAGGGTGCCGGAAAGGACGACAAGAGGTCTTATTTCGACGTTTGTATGCAGGCCACTCACTCTTCGTTTGGAGCGCCAAGCGAGACCAGCGAAAGAAGGGACCAGCACCGACAAAGCCGTCGACGCACAGCGTGCACCAGCGAGTACACATGGGTACGTATCTACCTACTTCTCTGCTCTTGCTTTGCTAGTTTTCACGTATGTGTATCTGTACGACACAGAGGTTGAGGACTTGCACCTGACCAAAGGAACAGAGAGTACAAGTCTGCGCCACTAGTACGGGTCCGAGAAAGCGACACC
>KV739531.1:443-10894 GCA_000468175.2 Phytophthora cryptogea
GATCTTCGTTCTGCAGCATGTCGTAGACCGAGCGTACGAAGCGCGGCACGGTGGTGGCAGGGTCACGCTGAGGGTTCATGGTTTTGCGTTGATTGAAGAGGTAGTGTGTTCGAGTTGGTTGAAGGTTGCAATAGATGGTCGCTAGTCGCGACGGTGTTGCTTGTGTGGGTGGAGCCCGATTGAGTTGTGACGGAGACTGTGGCTGTCGGCTAAAGTGGCCAAAGGCGCGTACTCTGCGGTACACACGAGGCGTCTGCCGCAGCAGCAATAGCAGCAGTAACCGAGTGCCAGCAGGATGATGAGAAGCTCACTAAGGGCCACACCATCGTGTTTGCCACAGTTGGTACGATTAGCCCGCATGGTGCTAAGAAAGCTTGACTAGAGTGCTAGTACTGCTGTTGCTGCGAATGTCCCTGTTGGCGGGGAGATGAGGAAGATCCCGAGAACACAGCTGGCCGGCGCGTTCCGACAAAGCACCTGCTTCATAGGTGCTTCGTCGGTTCGGGTTTCGAGATGATTGTGCTTGGAGATTGATAAACCCGACGTGCAGCTCGGATATGTCTGGGGCGAATGGTAACACATTCTTGAGGCGGTTAGCTATTTCCAAGGTCGCATTCGGGTAGGACCTGAGAATAAGGTCAGGTGTTTTTCCAGACTCGACATCCAGGCCCTACCGTCGGACTGCAGCAAACGCTTCTGTCAGTTTTATAACGTACCAAAACAAAGTCCTTTGGTCGATTCGCAACGTCCATGGGTAGCATCGTACTTGCCTGCGCACTAGTACAAATAGCAAAATCAGCTATATAGTATTCACGTGAGAGTATGACTATGCGCGTCGGCCAGATAAAGAAGGTCGGAAGCAGTCGTTGAACTCCCTACGAGAAGTGTGAAAACCACCAAGTCTATACTGTTCGTGATATGATGGTAGTGTTTCATCAGGCCTGAGCGCAATACCCCCTTTGGAGTGCATCGCTATCAGATGGTTTGATGGTCAGACCCCAATGCCAGGCCCTACCCGTATACGACCCTGTAAATATTCTACCCTTGAGGCAACAGTGCTAATGCATTTCAGAAGTCTATTAACTACGGCTCAATAAACTATATTCTCTCTCTTTCTTTTGCTAGTTGTATTGTGTTGTCGAGGTGCATTACTGGACGGAGCCCCTGTGCAGCTATGGGTGAGCTGCCGTTCCCCTTGGCGCTTGCGCTAGTTCTCGAAAATGGAAATGCATCCATGTTGAGAATGTAGAAGCACCTGCAGTGCTGGCTGCAGAGACGTTCGAGAAGACACTTCAAGACACGTTTGCTTGACATACGACCCTGTGATTTTCATGCAGCGACTATTAAAACGACGCAGCTTGTATGCCACTAGACGCCACACGACAACCCGTAAGGTTTCTGCAGCTGCACTTTCCGCGCTTTCTAAGACCAGGTAATTACACCTGGGCAGGACTCCTGCCAGGAGTACCACAAAATGCTCTGATGCTCACGCAACTATCACTAATAGATCGAGGTCTTACTCTTTTCAACTAACCAACTTTGTTGGCTCAGAATCACAATTGAATTGAATCGGACCAAGCTACTCCCGGTACGAGCGAGCTATCAAACCACCATGCGGTCTAATGACCAAATCACAGACATAGTTCCTCGGTTCGTGAGGACGCTCTACGACATTCTCGACGACGAAGATCCGTGCATCTTGTCCTGGTCAGTCGATGGATCAAACTTTCAGGTTTTTGACGTACCCCGACTCGAACGCGAGATCCTTCCGAAATACTTCAAGCACTGCAAGTTTGCCAGCTTCCAGCGCCAACTCAACAACTTTGGGTTTCGCAAGTGGACCAAAACGCGGGCCAGCGTGTGCACTTTCAGTCACGAATTTCTCCACCGCTGCCATCCGTCTCAACTCGCCGACTTGGTTGCCGAAATGGAGACGCACAAGGCAGCACTTTGCGCTGCTGCTTCGCAAATCGGAGCAAAACGCACCCAAAGCGACCGCGACGACGATCGACACATCATCGATGTTCACTTCAAGAGGTTGCACACTGAGGATATGACCAAGCAGGATGAGGAGCGCGAACCGGAACAAGAATTGGCTTCGTTCAGCCCCGAAAACTTCAGCACACCGCTGGCTGGCTTCGACACAGCAGACTTGTGCGCTCTTGACTGGTCCTTAGTGGTTGATAATGGGCGCGAAGAGGAATTGAACGCGCTGCTTGAGCCAATTCTGCCTGTAAGCGAGGCGGAACCGATAGCGCAGACTGAAAGCAACAGCAGCACCGACAACAGCAGCAACAATCTGCCTGATTTGGATAGCTTGCCACCACTTGACGTTGAATATCTCGGCGATTCGTGGACAGACATTTTTGACCAGGTCGCTTTGTAGTTGAGTGTTTTTGAGTGTGCGCGAGGTTAATATGTAAAACGGTTCTCTGTATTTCAACAAGTTGCACGAGTACCAACTTGGCACTGCCAATTATCTAACCGCGTTCATTATTTTTTAATGTTCCATTAACAATACTGATCGAACTCGGCTAGCCGGGGTGCTAGAGCACACACTGCGCTCAAAGGTAAGACAATATTGAGCAAGCAAGGCGTTGATTGTAGGCTACGCTGCGGTGCACGTCGTTTTGGGGCAGTAGGGTGGATCGTTGCGGCAGTTCTGATTGCACCACTCGTCCATTGAAACTTTCATTGACCCGTTGGTTCCAACGGAGACGTATACCTAGCGCTCTGCTGGGGCAGAGGTAGCTGAAGGAGTAGCCGTTGTTGTGGCTGGAGCTTCCGTCGTAGTTGCTGGCGCGTCCGGCTCCTCGGTAGTTGAGCTGCTTTCATTTTCAGCTGAACTTGCACTCGAGCTGCCACTCAGCTTAACATCCGCACAGTTGTTGAAGAGCTCGTGAGGGCTCAAGTGCGTCGCTTCCCAATAGAATTCGAGAACGCAGTGCTGCGGACTGCACGGCAGGCCCGACTCAGGAACAGTGATACTCATTTCAGCAGGAATTGGGTCGTCGCCTTTGTTTCCTGCCCCCGGATGCAACGAGCGCATGCAGTCATTAAGCTGGCCAACTTGCAACTTGTCGCTGACATCGTCGGGGTTAACCAGATACACAATGCAAGGACCAATGTGGTTGGCGCCGTCATTGGCTCGCATTTCAATCTTGCTTTCGCCGTATGGGATAGTTTGGAGGTTCGTATGGACCATCGTCCGAATTTCACGAGACACCGGTTTGACCTTGCCCCGTGCCCAATCACTGCAGGGGCCGTTGCAAAGAGTATGAGGAGCGATAGGTGGAACGGAGTGGAGACCATTTTCTTGGTCTTGGGACTGGATGGCTGCTTGTGATGCTGATGGGTGTTGGAAAGTGAGAAGGCAGAGCTTTTCGCATCGGTGAGATTTTGATAGTCAACAACCTGCTACGCAACCACATTTTCGCTACTCGTGGAGATGACCACCGCTTCTTTGCTGGCGATACATACAGCAGGTGAGAACGAAAAGAACATCAGCTTCAAAACGCAGCAGCCAGCTTCGAGGATAACTTTTTTCCAATTGCCAGGTTTCGCCCAAACTTATCAGTTCGTTCGGCGTTTGCATTGCTTGTGATACTGAGTACGCTTTAGTGCTGTTTCAATGGAAGGTTATGGGGGATTTTACACAACGATCCTCCTAATGGCAACGACGACTCATTTTGTTGACGTGTAGTGGCTGGCGGTACCCATGACCACAAGGTGAAGGCATATAAGCCACCATCAGGATTCAGGGCGAAAGGATTTTTGCTATCCGTAAAGCTTCATTCTGTAGTCTAGACTTTCCAGCACGCTGAAATCTTTGTCGCGCATGCAAACTTTGAACGTAAAGTTGGGTGAGCAGTGCTACGTGTTTGGAGATTGTTGCGTTATAGTAGTATTTGACAGGACGTGCAGCTTGCGCTGCACTCAATAGTTGATTCATTTGAACGATAAGATAGTTATTTGGACCCTGAACGCTACAAACGCCACGACAAATACTACATGTAGGCCATCGTACACACAACGGCAGTCAAGAAATTACATTGGCCTCCACTATCTCGAGAGGCAGGACGCACATTCAGCACTGCGATCGTACTGTTCGCGTCGAGTTACACCCACTGCTGGGGGTGATGCCAAAATACCAAGCTATGGCCTGGGTGGCGCTTGAAGAACTGGATGGGCTCAACCTTATCCTTCTCGGCATTGCGGTGAACGTACATGGCAAGACATCCTGGGTGATTCTCGCGGCGGGCAGGCAAGAAGCCCACAGTCTTTTTGCGGTCGTACACACTCTGTAAGTAAAACTTGGACGTCGAAGTCACAGGAGTGCGGTCGGGCACACCCGTGATAATAAACTTGGCTCGCACGTCGATTTTGTTGCTGAAAGTCAGCTTCTTGGACATCTTTTGCATCCGCAACACCGTTCCATCCGTGCGTGCAAATGATACACAGTCTCCACCTCGGAGGAGACCGTCCGTGGTATGCCCAATAATGCGAAGCGTGTCGCCGTCTTCCAGCTGATCATAGGGCTGGACGGTGTAGCAGCGGACACGTCGTGAAAAAGGGTTCTTGTGGCCTCCCCCACGTCGCTTTGGATGTCCCTGGACTTGTGTGGTTTGGCCAGTGGTGGTCTTGAAGGCCAGGTGAAACTCTTGTCCATGATACATGGGCACACTAGATTGGTCAGTGCTGTTTGGGTGAGATCCCGCTGCAGCAGCGCCAGCACCGGCGTGGCTTCCGTCCGGCACTGTAGCCTTGCGAGGTCGAATGATCTGACTTAGCATCCGAGGGGGTGAGCTCAGTCCGCGAATGTTGCGAGCTGATCCACCCACTCGCTTTGGCACCTCCGTGGTGCGGAAGCGTGGCATGCGGCGATTCGGATCGCGAAGCGAAGCCTCAAAGTTCGCCGCAGCTTGGTCACGAGTCTGCCGGATGCTGTCGATGTCCACCGAGTGGTTGGTCGGGTCTTCACCGTAGTCATCAGTGGTCACACTGCTCGAGTCGTCATCTTCGATCTCACTTTCACTGTCGCCTTCATCGTCACTGTGGATCATAACAAAAGGCGAGTCGATCTTCTGTTGTCTTTGGTTGCGGAGAAGGACATCGCGTAGATGCGACGGGATCGCCGGGGTCTCGTACTCTGTCGGCAGCATGTCAAGGGTAAGTCCCGCCGGGATCGGCGGTGTACCAGCCATGAGACTGGCAGTGTCTTCCAGTGTCGGTCTCAGGATCTCATCGCTGCCGTCCGTGTCCACATCCAGAAACGAGTTGGCCAGATCCATCATTGGCGGCGGAGTCATCAACGGAGGTGGAGTGTCCATCAGATCCGGAGTCGTCGAAGCGCTGGTTGTCGACGACGCGGTTGCCTTGTTGGAAGCTCCGTCGGCAGACTGCTCGGTCCAGCGCATGGTCATGCGCGACAACGGATTGAGAATGTTTGACAGGCGCGTTGAGGTGGACAAGGACGTCGTCGTGTGTGCACGGCGGCGCGATGACGCCAACGGTTCCTGCTCGCTTAGAACGGCGATGTCGTCAGTGTCATCGTCTTCCTGGAGCTCGGTCACATCGTCGTAAACGGCGGCAGCGTACGCCTTGTAAGGCGGCACTGGCGGTGGCGCTCGACTGAACCCGTTGCTTCGGTACGAAGCGAGACCTTCGTCCCCTACGGTTTGGCGTCGCGCGCGCGGAGGTGACGCCTTGATGCTGGCCGGGTGCACCGTGACTTTGCAGTACTTGGGGTCCATGCCCATGGTTGTTAGCTGGAATCAAAAGTGATATGATCGTGGTCTGCAAGTCGCACTTGACAAGTCTTCGCTTGACGGTTCAGAGCCCTGCGTAGCACGCGTCAAGTTGGAGTGTAACTTAGCTGCGTCGGAGCGGAAGCGCTCGACTGGATGGTGACAGACGCGCCTCGGAGAAAAGGCGAACACCTGATCGATAGGATGGCGTCGGTTTGGCAAGCATTGCCAGCATCGCGCTCGACTCGGCTTGAGTATCGGAGACCCAGGTGGCGCATGGCGTGACCCAGCCAGCTGGCATCTGGATGGCGGCTTCGGCTGCCTTTACCTTGACCAGCGAGCGATAGTAACATTTTGGTGGGGACGAGATGATGCTCACAGCAGTACATCGCCGCTACACCACGAGATTTGAGCTCGGCGCGATAGGAGCCAAACACGGGGGCATGCTGTTCCATAGTGGAACTTCCAGCAGAAGTTGCGCTGGAGCTCCAAACGAAATACGCTTTCGACGCACAACAGCAGCCAGCGATGATGGTCACCCGCTGGAATTCTTATCTTCGCGTCTTGTCCGCACAACAAAATTGGTTTTATTACGCAGAGCCAAGAGCTGGCCTCGGCTGAAGAGAATTTGGGCTTGGTGGTTTGGTGCCTTTCACGCATCACTTCCGTCTCTCTTCAACGCGCTGCTGGCAAGTCATCGACATGCAGTTTTGGACTCAGAGCTGGTGTGTTTGTGTTCACAAACGAACTTTGGGATGCCACTGTGGGCTGAGTGCACGAGCCCTTGCCATCGTGGTGAGCAAGACCAAGCCAGATCAAAAAGAATACGCCACCCCTCTGCGTCTGCATCTCCCCAAGCACCACTCAGATACTACACGAACTGGTATTCTACATGTGTTGTACATGTGAAGGGAGGACTCTACGAGAGTACATTGCGCTTGACTCACACACCTACCTTTTCCCGCCATCTCCAGCTTCCCTCAATGATACAAACAAGACGCAGAGACTTTAGCGAGCGATTCACCGTCACAACGACAGCCTCAAGTCCAGGCGCACTAGCGAATCTTTACGCGAAAGATGCCTTCATTCGTCAGGTTGGTTGCTGTTCAACAAATCCTGACGTAAAGGTCAACCGCTCAATCTTCATGCTGATCACTTCTTACAGGGAAGTGATTCAGCTTTGATACAGCTTGACGATCGGATTTACTTCGAAGACCTCGCTCGCTCGGTGTGAATGAACTGTTCGACAAGTTTTCGCGATACGACCCAGTGTGGTGGACAACAAACGCGAAAGAGCTGCCTTTGATTCCCACGACCGCGACGTCGAGCTGGGAATGTTGGTTGCATGATGCATCACAAACTACATCTACTTGTGGTACCTGCAACGTTTACCACATCCCAAAGTCGGGCTTTGGTATGGACCACCGACCTCAAACCTTGCCAATCAAGCCACACAAATCGATCATCCGAGTCAAACGCACTTTCCAACAGTGAAGGTCCAGAGTGCACACCAGAGAATTCAAGAACATGAGGTGCGTGGTGATTATCGGCGGAGGGGCAGCAGGTATTCGCGTTGCCCAAGAGAATCTGACGGAGGCCAATAACACTGAGGTCATCGTGATTGAGAAGAGCTCCTACTTCTATCACGTCGTGGGGGCCCCTCGAGCATACGTGGAGGCGGACTACACCGACAAGATGTTCATCCCCTACGACAACGCCATCCCCAAGCACGCTGCCAAGTTCGTGCGCATCGTCCGCGGAGTGGCCATGCACATCTCGGCCGACACGAATGAGGTGTCCTACCACGCGATCGGAAGTGACGATAAGGAGAGTCAAGTCACGGAGAAGCTGCAGTTCGACTACTTGGTGCTGGCCACGGGAAGCACGTACTCCGTCCCGATCAAGCCGGACAGCAACGACTACTCCCGCTCAGCTACGGAAGCCAAGCTGCAGGAGGTTTGCGGCCACATCGAGAAGGCCGAAAAAGTTGTGGTCATTGGTGGAGGTGCTGTGGGCTGTGAGGTGGCGGCGGAGATCAAGGCAAAGTATCCAAACAAGTCGGTGACGATCGTGGAAGCGAACCAGAGGCTTCTTTCCGGCAACAACGTTCGTGACGAGTTTTATGTGAAGCTGAACGAGTCTTTGGAGAAACTTGGTGTCAAAGTGGTTCTTGGGGAGCGTCTGACGGAGCGTCTGAATGGGAACGGTTTTGGTCCGCGTACTCTGCGTACTGACAAGGGAACCGCGATCGCCTCTGATATTCAACTTCTTTGTGGTGGTTTTCAACTACTAGCGACGCTTGAGCAGCAGATGGATGCATCGACCGAGGTGCTGTCAAGGTGAACGACAAACTGCAATTGGAAGGTGCAAAATACACGCATATGTTTGCGTTGGGCGATATGAGCAACCATCCGACGCCGAAGATGGCTGGTAAGCAATCTTCCTATTTGGTTGGAGAGATCCTGGAGGCGTCTCGCAATTGCCGATTTGGGGTGGAGTTGTTCTTGGTGACTGGTTCACTTGGCTGATCAAGTCTAGGGATTACTTGGCTGGCCGCTAGCATCGGCGCTACAGCTCTTCAGTAAGAAGTCAAGCACTTAGTTGAGAGCCCGTAGGATATATACTCTTTGGTATCATCGCCAATCACTCAATTGATTCCACAGAAGAATTTCCTCATCACTTGTCATTTTCGTCTAAGATCGCCATGGACCCCTCCGCCATCCAATCGCTCCTACCTACGCTGCACCAGCAACGAACCTTCGAGACGCAGCAAGAGCTTTTGCAGCTGAACCTGCTTCTGTTGGAGTTCCAAGCCAAAACCAAGCTGCCGGATTCGTTCATGGACCACCCGAGCACCATTCGTCTCTTCCGATTCCTCAACCCTGCGCTGCCAGCCGCTCTGGTCAAGATCCGCCAATTGCGAGCTCAATCCAAAGTCTACCGACAACTGCCACACACTCGGGCGACGACACACTAATTGCCAGAAGGACAAACGTCCAAGACAATGCAATGTATTGTTCAAATAGGAAAGCCACCTTCTTCTACCGGTAGTCGTGCTCACTGCTCAATGAAAAACCTGCTTCTCTGTCAGAGGCTTCAATTTGCCCCTCGCGTGTCGTGTACACGAGTAAGGAAGCTATTTGGGGGGAGTGGCGCCCAGACTACCCCACGTGCGTCCAGCCATGAAGTCCTTCGCCTTGATCATCCAAGTAACCCAATCGCCGACCACGACACCTCCCCAGATAGGCAATTGGGAGACACCTCCATCGCCAACCGGGAGGATACAGGCCTCCGTGGAGACCTTGGGGTACGGCTTGTTGAAGCCGTCTTGCTTCTTCTGCACGACGGCTGCTAGCTGCGAGGCGAGGAACTTCCCCTGGTCAGCAGCCCAGAAAGCCATCTTGGGTGTTTCGTGGTTACTGTTGTCGCCCAGAGCGAAGATGTCCGAGTACTTCTCGTTGTCTAGTTGAAGCAGTTCGTTTACCTTGATGGATCCGTGCTCCGTGATAAGGGAGGGGTCCATGTCATGTACGAGCTCAGACACGGGGCTGAAGCCGCCACAAAGCAGTTGGATGTCCGACTCGATCTCGGTGCCCTTGTCGGTGCGAAGCGTGCGCTTTTCGAAAGAGTTCCCAGACAAGCGCTCCGTGAGGCGTTCACCCAAAATGATCTCCACTTTCATCGCGTCAAGTGCCGCGTGGAGCTTGGCGTAAAAATTGTCGGAAAGTTTGTTGCGAGAAATGAGCTCCTTGTGCGCTTCGAGGATCGTGACGGTTTTGTTTGGGTACATGGCTTTGATCTGGCCCGCCATCTCGCAACCAACAGCGCCGCCTCCGACGATAAGGATCTTGCCCGCCTTCTCAATTTCTGAGCGAACCTCTTGTAGCTTGGTCTCGGTGGTAGCGCGGGTGTAGTCCTTCGGGTCTTGCTTGATCGGAACCGTGTACGTGCTACCGGTGGCAAGCACAAGGTAGTCAAAACGCAACTTCTCTGCTTTCGCACTCTTCTTGTCGTCTCCATTGATCGTGTGGAACGAAATCTCCTTCTTGTCCGGCGAGATTCCCGTGGCCACAGCGTGTTCAACTCGGACGAAGCCAGACGATGTCTTCTGGATAGCGTTGTCGTACGGGACAAACATGTTCTTGGCGTAGTCGGCATCGACGCAGGCGCGGGCTGCCCCTAGCGTGTGATAGAAGTGGGCGCTCTTTTCCAGCACTACGACTTCGGTGTTGTCCGCCTCGGTCAGAGTCTTGGCCAAATTCTGGGCGCAGTTAATGCCGGCCTGGCCACCTCCAACAATGACAATTCGCATCATGTTTCGCTTGATAAGGTGGTTGATCGCGCGGCGGGAGCTGGTGGCCTGGGAAGCTGTTCTTGAAACGAGGTGGTGCATCCGCGGGGAAATGGATAATGATCGCTTGAATTTACGAGATTGGGCGGGCCGGACATACCAGCAAAGACGAGGGCCGTTGGAGAAAGCATAGCCCCAAACTGCAGTTTACTCGCTCGACCGCGACATACTATTTAGTACCATGCTTTGCCCGGAGTAAACTTCGAGTTTGGCTGATGTTGATGCACGGTACTTTCAGCGCCTAAAATCAACTTAATCACCAACAGTGGTAAATAATACCTGCGTGACTTCTCGCAGGTTGGTGTACATCATGAACTTCGTAAGAAGTAGCTAGTATTGTACTGGTACATGTA